>NMRB01000153.1:0-112022 GCA_002633025.1 Notospermus geniculatus
TCAAGGTAATACTAAATGCCACTTTTCACTGCTTTCAAATACTGGATGAGTACCATGATTTCTAAAGTTTGATATGCATGGAAATTGACTCCCTATGTTCAATCTAAGGATGTATTTTTAAACTGCGGATATACTGTTGTTAGGATGGTTATCCAAGGATATATTGGGGATCAGTCTACCCTTCTAAAGCATGTAGAAGAAAGATCATGGCTGATTTGCGGATATACATGTATCAACATGGAATTCTAAAACTACGGAATAGAGCATAGGGAAAGTGGTCACAGTAGTACATTTTCATTTGAAGTAAATGGTGAACTGGATTTTGGGGAAATCTTTCGTTGTCCTTGAATTCAAAGGCAGGTTCTGTAGATGATTACCATTCAGTTTTAATGTAAAAGAGAAGAAGCAAAGGATACCTTAAAAGAATGCTGTTGGTAGTGTGATTTCACATTTAGCAAGGTGTAATGAAAACACCAATGGAATACATTTTGTACCCATATCATTCTGACTGGAATACATGTAAAAGGAACTTTTGACATGATGTTTCTGACATAGGATAAGAAGCCAAGGATATCTTTTTCGTCACCACTAGGATATCTTTGATCACATCACAACTGGTCCTTTCGGGCCTAAACCTCACATAGGCTGTGTACATGTAGTTGTAATTGCTTGGATAGATTTTACAAAGTTTAGCATTATAATGTCGTCATCATCGGAGGAATTAGAGATGCCTGCCACTATGGCAACATCTAACAGCTATTGGGACAAGTTATACATGATATGGGAATATGCAAGAGGAGTGGTACCTTTAATTGGAACTGGTGGTAAGGAGTTTTCTTTGCATATATGCATGACTTTGGTTACTAATGCTCCTGAGAAAATGAATATTATATATATGCAAGGCTTATAATCATCATTACAGAGATCTTCAAGCCGTTTGCACCACTTCCACAAAAAGCAAATTATACCCCATCAGGACCACTACATCAAATATACCTTAGCTCTGCCTCAAATATGCATCATTACTGGTGCATTATTAATGCATTTGCATAATCCATGCATGCATTTATCCAGAGCATGCTTGATGAGGATGCATCATTTGTACTTCAATAATGCATCAAATCTGCATCAGCATCAAGCTAGCCCAATAGTGCCAAATTTCATGAAATATGCACTTTTAATATTTCCTCTCACATTACTCATGGAAAGATACTGTGAAGAACAGTCATTAGTGTTCAATTACTTGAGTTCTTTTTGGCAATGGATACTTATTTTTCAGCCTGTATGTCACAAATTTCAAGATCTTCAACAGGATATTGAATTCCAGTCATCAAGTCTGCGGATTCTGTCACTGCTATTGTTCAAAATATTCTGTACCACACTTGTTGACAGTTTTCAAAATGGAAAAGGATGAAAAAGTTGCCGTCTATTTTATTTTGAGTGCCTGCTGGAGGGTGTACTACAATACTTCCATTAGTATATGAATGGCAGTGTTGCATTGTTTACACAACAACCATTGTCAAGTTATGGATTTTCCTGTGCATAGCACAGAAATTTTGTGAATGTGGGACAGGCAGAAACAGTATTGGAATTTTTACGCAATTGCCAGTAGCAGAAATATTGAAAAAATATGTGTAACTGTCAAACTTGCCTTGTTTTCCAGTGAGCTGTTCCTTTGCCCTTTACCTTAACTCAATTATGGAACTCAGTAACTTAAGGCAATAACCAGCTACACTGTAACTTCTGAGCTTGAATTCCTTATCTTGGATGAGAGAGATCGAATTTTTTGATGGAATCTGAGTTAAATTTATTAGCCGGTGTTTTTTTAAGGCGACTGCTCTGATAAACTTTGTTATCTCAGATGCCCAGTTGATGAGTCTGTTGAATGGGTTATCTTGAAATTTTAGTAGGTTACCTATTGATATTCAGGCCAATATATTGATCACCTCAAAGCTTTGTTTTCTGGTAAGGTGAAGGTAACACCTGCTGTGCAGATATGCTGAGGCATATTCATTTGCTTTGACTTATGGGGAGATCTATATCCCCTTGTTCGTCAGTTCTTCACGACCACCAAGGTTGTATTCCATCAATAGTTGTGTTCTCTGCTGGATTTAAGATGAAGCAGACATAGAAGTCACAGCATTGACAAAGGGAATTCCAAAATTGACCTTATATCATCTGAAGCAAGATTACACACCTGAGTGTGGCCTGCAGGATTGACTTCATTATGATCTGAATCAAGATAACCCACCTGTTAGAATCTGGCCTCAGGGATTGGTTGACCTCATTATGATCTGAATCAAGATTACCCACCTGTTAGAGCCTGGCCTCAGGGATTGTTGGCCTCATTATGATCTGAATCAAGATGACCCATCTGTTAGAGTCTGGCCTCAGGGATTGATTGACCTCATTATGATCTGACCATTAGTATATGAATGGCAGTGTTGCATTGTTTACACAACAACCATTGTCAAGTTATGGATTTTCCTGTGCATAGCACAGAAATTTTGTGAGTGTGGGACAGGCAGAAACAGTATTGGAATTTTTACGCAATTGCCAGTAGCAGAAATATTGAAAAAATATGTGTAACTGTCAAACTTGCCTTGTTTTCCAGTGAGCTGTTCATTTGCCCTTTACCTTAACTCAATTATGGAACTCAGTAACCTAAGGCAATAACCAGCTACACTGTAACTTCTGAGCTTGAATTCCTTATCTTGGATGAGAGAGATCGAATTTTTTGATGGAATCTGAGTTAAATTTATTAGCCGCTGTTTTTTTGAGGCGACTGCTCTGATAAACTTTGTTATCTCAGATGCCCAGTTGATGAGTCTGTTGAATGGGTTATCTTGAAATTTTAGTAGGTTACCTATTGATATTCAGGCCAATATATTGATCACCTCGAATCTTTTTCTAGTAAGGTGAAGGTAACACCTGCTGTGCAGATATGCTGAGGCATATTCATTTGCTTTGACTTATGGGGAGATCTATATCCCCTTGTTCTTTCACGACCACCAAGGTTGTATTCCATCAATATTTGTGTTCTCTGCTGGATTTCAGATGAAGCAGACATAGAAGTCACAGCATTGACAAAGGGAATTCCAGAATTGGCCTATTGTCATCTAAAGCAAGATTACACACCTGAGTGTGGCCTCAGGATTGACTTCATTTTGTGATCTGAATCAAGATAACCCACCTGTTAGAGCCAGGCCTCAGGGATTGTTAGACCTCATTTTGATCTGAATCAAGATAACCCACCTGTTAGAGTCAGGCCTCAGGGATTGTTGACCTCATTGTGATCTGAATCAAGATGACCCACCTGTTAGAGTCTGGCCTCAGGGATTGATTGACCTCATTGTGATCTGAATTAAGATAACCCATCTGTTAGAGTCTGGCCTCAGGGATTTTGATTGGCCTCATTATGATCTGAACCAAGATAACCCACCTGTTAGAGTCTGGCCTCTGGGATTGATTGACCTCATTATGATATGAATCAAGATTACCCACCTGTTAGAGTCTGGCCTCAGGGATTGATTGACCTCATTATGATCTGAACCAAGATAACCCACCTGTTAGAGTCTGGCCTCAGGGATTGTTTGACCTCATTATGATCTGAATCAAGATTNGATGTGACCTGTCAGAAACGATGTAATACTTTTAGAAGAAATTGAATGTGATGGTTGTTGATGGACGAAAATGTGGTTGTTACTAAATTTTTCCTTTCCTTCTGTATACTTGAAATTGACAAGCTACATCCTCTAACGCCTTATATTGAAAGTGGAGAAATCTAGCTGTTTATATCAACTTACCATCAGAGCAATCATTAATCCTTTTTGTCAGCCTGACAAAGCATGTTATTTGCCTCTTTTATAGCCAGCTCATTGTTGCCTACCAAAAGTACCTTTTGCACGCTCTTGAAATTACATATTCAACACAGAATTTGGCACAACAGCATCGAATTCCTGTCGTTGCGGTGCTTTGATAAATAATTCATTAGTCGAATGAGTTAATTTGTTCCACTAGTAGAAAGACATCGATAGATGATTTTGAAAAATTGCTTTTAAAAAAGTGACTTGGTTTATACGGATGGATAGCATCAGACAGAAGGGAGCAACGAGACTGAGTCCGCTCTTGGGTATAGGTAGGATTTTTATTCCATTTTTCATCGCCACGAAACTCTCATGGTATTCAAGTGTTTTTCCACTAAACTAAGCTGCTAATTGCATTTCCCCATTGGTGTTCTCCGCTCACTTCAGTTTTACATTGGCAGATCGCTGCAATGTACAGAGTCATGTACATTGGTAATGATACTGTAGTAATCTACTTGTAACTACATTGTATATTGGTTTATGCATCTCTTCATGTACATTAGAAATCAGAATGACACTCCAGTGCAGGATAATTTGTAGAATTTGAATCAATTATGAATTCCACTTCACCATTTCTTTTTGCCATCCTCTTGGCCCAATTCGCCACCTTATTCCCCACCTTGGTGTAATGGAATTAGTGTTTTCTGTTGGTCTTCTTCATCCCTTCAAACTGATTGCTTTAGATCTTGCAAAGAAAGTCATTTGCCTCGTCTTGTTCAAGGAACAGGCACATGACAAGAACTGAATACAAAGTGTTTGAAAAAGGTTGAAAAATTCACCCTTTTGTTGCCCCAAGTAATTCATTTTACTTCAAAAAAAAGTATCTTTGTAAAGTTTTTCTTATCCTCGTCTTAACGAGCCCGAGGAGACATGTAGTCTTTGAATGAATTGTGATAAAGTGCGCCCTCGTGAATTTTTACAGTTTACAGATGCCCCTAGGAATATTTATCTTCCCTTAACTTCTTTTGTTGCTGTATTTTGTTTCCAGAGAGTTGTACTAGACCAAGAATTCTTGTAAATATCAGACTATGGCGTCCGGAGGCTGTAGACAACATGGTAACTGTAAAGCAGTTTGTGGGACTTGGAATTCTTTTAATGTTATGGCCATATTTCAGCTTGCCATTCTTCATTTTCTTTCAGGTCCCCTCGGATGTGCAATGTTTCACATTGAAATATTAGAAGACAATTTGTTACACACTTGTCAAGTTTTACAGCTCTAGCAATTGAAACTTTCGAAATCAGAAAAATCCTTTCACCAGGATGTGCAGTTTCCATTTGAATTACAAGTTGTCCCCTTTCCTCTTTTGCAGTTGAGCGTCTCCGGGAGCAGTGGGACGACGCCAGTTCCAAGGTGAATTTTCGCAAGAACCAACTCGATGACATGCTACTGGAATGTCGTCAGTTCGAAGAGATGCGTGCGGAATTTGACCGCTGGGCTGCTCAAATCGAAGAGGACATTGAAAGTGGCAACACTGCTATTGGCCATAGTCCAGATGAGATTGAACAACAGCAAAAAGAACAAAAGGTGGGTGCTACTTTTAGTAAATTACTTATCAATAGAGAATTTAGTGGCAAGACTTTCTCCAGTGTGGGGGAATGTCCTTAAACCCCTTTTCGCACCACATCATTCCAAATGCCAGGTGAGCACAATGGCTGTGGCCATTTCATTTCTAATCGTCTGTAAAAGATACGAGAAAAGCTCCTCAGTGTGGCATTGCTCTGTATTCCCTGCCCTCACCCCTGTGTCATCCTCAGGTAGTAGGCGGAATGGGGAGTTTTTGTAGGCAAAATGGGGATACACCCTTCCTCTTATAAGCGGTAGGCAATTCCCTGCTGCGTAGGAAGTTGTATATCCTTGGACCATTTGCGCAGTTTCAAGAACTTCTTATATTACCACATTATCTTATCTGTATTTGATCGGAGTGTATCTCGAAAACAATTTGTTACGAAATTATATTTCATCGTGACCCACTTGCTTTAATTTAAAGCTAATTAAGCTGAGTAACATTGATAAAAGCAGCACTCTGGAACAATATCAGATTGCAAATTTCATTGCTGAAGATGTCTTTCCTGTGGACCTACCGCTATTTACTTGTGGACCTACTTTACTGACTTGTATAGGGTAAGTGACCATGATTGGGCCCGCTAATTATTGTCGTGTGCATTTCAGAGAAAATCTCAGTTGACAAAATACTTTGCTGTTCTTGACTCCCTAAAGGCTTTTGCTTCATGACCAAAAATACGAACACAGAAAATGCTCTGATAGGGAGTGGGGTGAGGAAAGAACAAAGCTCTTTTGTTGTTTGTGGTCGTGCTACGTTTAAATTGGCCTTCAGGGAGGCAGTGTCTGCCTTCCAAAGGTGGCCATCTTGGATGTGGCATTCGACTACATAACTTGAGAATGCTTCATCAGTCAACTTCATATTTGAGAGGCATAGTGCAGGCCTCCCACTGTTCCTATAATTCCTATATTTCCTATATTCTTAAGATTTCGCTCCTATAATTCCTATATTCCTATAATTCCTATATTTCTTCAATTTTGTCCTATAATTCCTATATTTCCAGTCTGTCCAAAAGTGGACAAGTGTATTTTAGCCTTTAAACTACTTTAAACTGATTTCTGTGAGGGGGAGGGGGGTTACACCTGTCCTCCTTTGTAATGTGTTGTCTTCTTTCTCTTTTCCTTTGGGCAGGCGTGGATCGAGAGGGGGTTGGGGGTCGTGATCCCCCCCTCGCCACCACCAATTTTTTTTCTCAATAATTTGCGATATAATAAGCAAAAAAAACGCAAGAATACAGTGTCTCTTTTGATACTGAGATGCCAGGAAATTGCGTCTATGGCCTTCTAGATTTCAAAATTTTCTGGGGGAGGCCCCAGGCCCCCCGTCGTTCCAGGCATCTTCGGCGCCAGCATGCAACAACTGCCCTCGGCGGCCCTGACTTCCCTCTGCCAAAAATCCTGGATCTGCGCCTGTTGGGACTATGATGAATTATCCTTTGGGAGGAATTTTCCAGTGACTAATTTTCTGGGAACGAATTTTTGGGGACCATTTTTCGTCAGGGACGAATTTTCCTCAGGGACAAGTTTTCCGGAGACTAATTTTCTGGGGAAGACTTTTCCTAGACATAGTTTTCCTAGGCATACATCAAAGAAATTGAAGAAAACTGAATGATTAGTCAACTGAGGAAGGGAGATTATAAGATCAGTATACTCGTATCTTCATGTTAAAATTCCTATATTTTTCCTATTATTTTGGTAAATTGTTCCTATAATTCCTACAATAATTTGCTTGGAAGCTGGTGGGAGGCCTGATAGTGATATGGTTCAGAGGAGGTGCCCTTGGGTGCCCTACTGATTCTGGTTGTAGTCCGACTGACTACCAACATGGCCACCAAGTGGCCATCTTGGTTTTACATTCCACTCCATAACCTGAAACGGAAGATTCTTCTTGACTCTCTTGTGAAAGGCAATTTTGTCATGATATTTCCGAAGGCTGTCTTTGATGACAAAATGGCCGCCAAGTGGCCATCTTGGTTTCTACAGTCCACTCCGTAACTTGAGAAGCAAATAGAAGACCACACTCTTCTCGATTCTCCTGTGAAAGGCAATTTCTCTGTCCTTGTATTTCAGAAGGCCATCTTGATTACAACATACTTTCTCACTCTCGTCTCATGGACGGAATTGTATCACTTAAATTTTCTTTAAGCCATAGTTGATTCACCAAATCTCCTCCTGCGGTAATTGCCCTCATGACTCGATCCATTCCCAAATTTTCGTGTAGTCAACATGCTTTACAAATCTTCAAAGCATGTCTAATTCCACCTAACTCCGCCTTGACTGATGATCTTCTGTCATGCTATGGTGCCTGCTAGACTGTGACTGATCAGAGTCAAATGGGCCACAACTTCACTGAACTGTACACTGGAAATCGTTGCAACGTGTATTTTCTGCTCAGAAGCTTTCAATAGAGCTGAGTCATTGCCTCTTGTATGACACAAATTTGTCCTTGGAGCAAGTTGATCTGCATCCATCTGGCCGCTGGTCCTTGATAGGGTTGTTAGCATTTAAGGATGAATTGTATGTGACCATATTCCACGGCCGAATAATTTATCATATGGCCATTCCTGGTACTATTGCAATCATGATCCAGAAACTGTGCTACTGACAGGGTTATATCTAGGATTTCAGATGGGCACGGTGCAAACTTTGTGAAAAAAGCACTTCAAACTTGAAAAGGGCACTTTTCATTCGCGACATTTCTACTAACGGAATTTGAGAAGCTTGTCAGTTAAAAAGATCTCTATAACTCCAGTCAGCAGCCAATTTAAAAGCCAGTTTGTAAGGTGATTTGACCAAAAGGTACCATGATAAAGGGTTTGGGGGCCCTGGGACTTTAAAAAAATTTTTTAGGGGCATGGTGCCCAGGGGGTTAACAAGGGCACAGTGGCACCCCTTTTAGGGGCACGGCGCACCACCTCTCTAAAATGGCCTAGATACATGTATAACCCTGACTGTATGGATTCGTTTCAGGTTTTCATGCTGCAGCATCTGAGCTGCATTCTCATACTTGGGTGCCTGGTACAAATGATCCCCATTTCCTAATTTGCCCCACTACAAACTCTTTAGCTAAGCCTATAATCTCTCAAATCTAACCAAGGCAAAATGGGAAGACACACACAACTGGTCAAATTGCACCTCTACTTGAGAAATTAAAAAGGCTTTACGGTACTCTTTAATGGTGAAGTTATCTGTGTGTTTCTTTCTTCTACTTGTAGCAACTCCTTGTTGAGATTGAACAGAGGAACCGATCGGTGAAAGGCCTGAACAGAATGGCTGAGAAACTGATGGAAGACTATAGCCATGACGACACAACGAACATCAAACAAAGCATTGACCAAGTTAATTCCACGTTTTCAAATCTTTTGACAAGGTATGTTTGAAGCAGAATATACACGTAATAGACTATCTGCTAAAAACCCGTTCATTCTGTCCATGGATGTCATCCTGAGAATACAGAGGTTCTTTATAGTGATTGCTTCCTTTGTCACTTGTGATGAAGGTAGCAAGCACTAAGAACCTCTGATATTCTCACGATGATGCATGTGGTAATGTGTGTACATGCAGTCTTGGAGGAAATTGACAAAATGCACTCAGCCATTCTTTGACTTGTGTTGCCATCTTTTGATGCTGATTGTCACCAAAAATAGATAAGCTCGCTTGTCTATTTTTGTTGTCACTGAATTGCCACCAACAAATCATGTACACCACCATCTTAATGGGACTAAAGATGTTTTCAAACTGAATGCAAATTTCAACAATGACCTACATATTTGGAACCAGAGGGCATTTTTGATCACCCTGTGTATGAAATGACTGTCCAAAGTTGGCATAACTTGAGCAATTCTTGATTGTTTGACCTGAAAAAGTGAACATATAAAAGAATACAAATTTCTTTTTCAGGGTGTCCTCGAGGGGCAAGGCCCTCCAGAATGCCCTCTTGAGTATCAAGAACCTTGACTCGGGACTAGACCAGTTCATGCGATGGTTGTCGGAGGTCGAGTACAAGTCAGCCGTTCTTGAAGATGAATCAAAGAAACCCACCCTGGTCGAGAGCGATGACAAAATTCGGCATGCGATGCGGAAACTTAAGGTAAGAGTTTCTTCATGCAATTCTAAATTCTTTGTTTGATCAGGGCAGATCTTGGCATCCCCCCTCAGCCCTATCTTGACACATGCAGTGCTCGATCTGGTATGGGAATGTATACTTGATGAAGAGCAAGAAAGCCTCTGTGTTGGTGGCTCAGCAGTGTGGTAAAAACAATGCTGCATCATGCTGGCTGCTGTTTGACTTACCTTTTGCTCGTAGTTATGCTTAGTTTTGCTTACTTAATTTGTCGATAATCTGATGTTTTGTCATGCTGCCGGGTATTAACTGATTTGATTCTTATAATACCACCTGCTGGTGGTAGTTCTTACCAGCTGCAGCAAAATAAGATTCTCACTGCTGAATACGATTCTCACTGCTGCTTGCACAATAGGATGCCGCTGTCATACACCACCACAACACTGAATGACCCATCAGAAATTCTGCGCTTTTGGTAAGCAAGGAATCAAGTTGTACAAGCCATATTGATGACCATGCTTGCTGTGAAGCAATTGTGCTGGACGATTAATTATTTAGAAGCTGTCTGGAGTAGTTGCCGTGGAGTTGTATAGATGGCTCCTCGGTTGAAGACTGCAATGTTGATTCCATAATGTAGATTACTTTGTTAATGGCCCCACTTCTTGCATCAGAACTGGACGGCATGTTGATTTATCTGCAGCTGCCCTGGGCAGTACTTCATCTTTTGGGAATTTAGAAAAAATCAACAAGCTTTAGCTGACAAATCGACCAGAACTGTTGTAAACATTGCAGTTTTTAGGGGGAATGATGTGTTTCATTCAGTACATGCTGTAGATCAGCATGTGAATTGAAATCTTTTATCATCATGGTGGAGTTTATTCCAGAAAGCTACATGTACTCGGTCAACTTTTATTTGATCTACTTGCATATATGATATCAACAGGCATCATAGCTGCATTGTTTTAATTTGGCACTGTGCCCTATAACTTCAGGAAACTTCTTTAGATCATGTAAGTGTGAAGATCATTCTACATGGTAAATGTTAACGAAATAAACCTCGTTAATCATTGGTAATTAACTAAAATTGCACACTTGCTAACCGATCAATCATACTGTGTACAATGACATGGCGTCTTTTCAAGATGGTTGACAAATCCTGTGTAATTACCTCGATGATGAATCTGTTTCCTTCATCCGAGATACCAGTTCTTGAACTTGTGTATTGATGTTCAGATGAATGTGATAAAGGGTTCATGTACCTAGAGGGGTGCTCGAAATCCCCCCCCCCCCCAAATTATGGGCCTACCACCCTGATGGGAGATTATCGTACACCCATCGTGCATCAGTTGAAGAGTTTCTCCCATACATCATAAACATGTCAGCTAAGCGTCCAGGCCCATGGGCCTCTTGTTCCCACAGCATAGCCTGCCAGTATCATCACTGTAATCTTCAACATTTCCCACTTCTTGCATCAGAACTGGACGGCATGATGATTTCAGCCCTGTGGGCTTTGCATAGCAGTTGTTATCAAGAGGACAATTTGGTAATTTTGATGCTGCTTCGTGCTCATCTTTACAAATGAATGCGTCAATGTGTATTTAGGTGTTGACCCTGGGAAAAACTTCAGTTATTGGTGGATATGAAATTGACATGTCATGATGAAGAACATGCTATCATGCCTTGCCTGTCTCATCAATTTCACCAGCTATCACCTGATTCCTACAACATTTCTTGACAACAAGATGTGTGTTTGTGTTCATTGAGTGAGCCATATTTCATGACCTGGTAATAAGTGTGAATAAATCTGTTGAGTGAGCCATATTTCATGACCTGGTAATAAGTGTTTGCAACTGATAGAAAATATTGGTGGAATTTGTTCAAATCCCTAAAAATTGCTGCTTGAATTTGTTGATGTCCTTTGAAGATACAAATGATGATGTGATGCTTACTGTCCTCTAAAATGGAAGTGATTTGTTCAGTTTGAAAATATCATAATCTTGACGATACTTCTTGAACATAAGGCTCAAGATAATCACATTTTGAGACATCATCAGTTCAAACTGATGATGTCTCAAAATGTGATTATCTTGAGCCTTATGTTGAGAATTGTCTATACCAACAACAATTCTCAAATTGACGTAAACGAGAAATATCTGCGCATTTCCGCCAAAATCGCAACCATAAACTCGGTCTGACACTGAATGACGTGACGCATAGAACCCCACGACAGTGACTTCGACAAGGTTGCGTCAGAGTCGACCATTGCTGAATCATGGATTGCGTCACGTCAGCTGGTTTCAGATCAAGGTTGTGGTTGCAATTTCGGTGGAAGTGCGCAGATCTGCAAATTTGAGAATCGTCTATATGTAATTAACAACCAATGAGGGCATCGCCTCTTCTCCACGGAAAGATGTCGCTGCGACCATATCAGGCCTTTTCATTGTCTTCAGGACGTCATCTCTGTGGGAATGTGAGGTGCGAGCATGAAGCTACAACGTCACGGCAGTGTGACGTTGACGTTCCGAACAAGGTCACAGTGGAAAAGGGGATACGGTCGCAGCGCCATCAAATGGCAGAAAAAGAATGGCTACCTCCCCATTCAGGGCGGTGTGAGCTTTGGAAGATGCCTTAGGCAGGGCAGGGCCAAATTCACTCCAGCATTGAAGAAGCATGTTCTACCTCTTGCCAAACTCTCGTACACGACACAATGAAACCACCTTGCCATGAAATGCACTATAATAGTTTCACGTAGTCACATGAGGACAACGTGGACATGATTGAATCTCTGGCATGGTCAAGCTGTGATCGCTCATTTGCTCATCCGAGCGTTGTCAAGTTGCTGTGTCCTTCGTGTGGCCAACACGGTCAATTTAACGCCATAGGTATGGCGTTGTAATGGTTGTCCTGTCGTGCGTGGTGGTCGCGTAAGTTAATTGCGGAAGAGAAAGTTGGCAGAGCACTGTATGTGCAGATTTTTACCAAGACGTTCCGCATTTGGCCCGTTGATGTAGACAAAAGTGGTTGGTGAATTCGTCTGACAGAATTATCTATCGCAGGGAGATCAAGACACACATTATCCCAGTAGCTGAAACCAGCATATATCGGTAAAATAGCTCATGTGTAAAAACACCTTCTTTCACATGAGTGGCAAGTGGGCGATCGCTATCAACGGTGTTCGACCTTCTAGTTTAAGATCAATGGAAACAGCTTGAATGAAAGAATTCTATCGAATGTGTGTTAATCATTCATGGAACCTTTCAAGCATGTGTTCGTTGGAAATTCCTACGAATGTCTCGTCTCAGGAATCACTGTTTCTCTTGATCACCTCATAGTATGTTGTATGCACGATTGTTGCTGTCTAACATCCTTGGGTGATCCACCCAAACATTGGTGTTCATTAAAAAGAGCTCAATTTACCTTTTCCGATCTGCAGATGATGAGATCTCAGTTAGCTCTTTCATATGGTACCAATGTCAGGGCTCAATTAGCTCTTTCATATGGTACCAATAGTACAAAAGTAAGATCGTTGGCCCAGAGAGTGGTGTGTTGGTCCTCCATGCAAGTAGACTCTCTCAGATGGTACCAATTGTGGAACCAAATTTAGCTCTTTCAGATGGTACCAATACCAGAACCTGGAATTAGATCTTTCAGATGGCACCAATACCAGAACCCATGTAGCTCTTTCATATGGTGCTGTAGTATAGCTCGATTAGCTCTTTCAGATGGTACCACAGCAGAGCTAACCAACTCTTTCAGATGACACACCAGCATTCAGATTTGGATGGCGGCATGTACATTACAGGAGATTTTTCATCATGAATGTATCAAACTCAGCATATCAAAAGCGAAGCTAAATGTCAGCATGGCTATGTCACAGACACTGTCAATGAGCCTGGCAACAGAAATCTAATTAACTTGGAGCTGACCATCGTAAAGAGACTGGGCGAGATTGCCAAGACATTGATTAGTGCTAAACCGTTTCTGATCAACCGTATCAAATTTTTCCTAATCATGGTGTTCCTTGGGCGAGCTCAGAATGACAGCGGGATTCTGTGATAGATGCTTTTGATACAAAGGAGACTCTACAGTAGATTGGTTGATGCGAGATGTTACAAACCATCCTTTAGGATTCAAAGTACATTTTACAGTAGTTTTGCATTTCGTAAAAGTGCATGCTAGTGTAATAATAAAATAACTCATGACTCGAAGTCTTTTGATAGTCGAGGAGAGACTTGGTTCCCTATTTGTCAAAGTTTCTCCCTCATTTTCATTTCAGTATCAGTGTCCCCTTCCTTTCATGAATCTTTTCTATTTTAGGATTTGAGTAATAGTATTTGTTACTTTCTATTTTCAGGTGAGTACAAAATATACTTCAACAACAAGTTGACTTTAGAAGAGTTTAGGTAAGAAGTTGTTGATACTTGAATACGCCAAAGTTACAAAGTCATCAGATTCTATCAAAAGTAAACATACCTCATCCTGGGAACTCATTTCACATACGATTTTGAGAAAAACTAAGATAAAGTCAAATAAAAGAATCAAAGGATTAGAACATCTCAAAGATAGAATTCCAATTTTGCAAGTATGTGTTCTTTTCACTTCAAGTCTGGAAAATATATTCATTGCTCGTCCACCCATTGTGTGACCACTCTGTGTTGACTTTGAACTTTACCTGAAGAAATATAGATTTTCCTCCTTTGATACATGTAGCTTTGAAGGCAATGGTTTCTGTTTTTCGTTTGCTCCCTGAAGCGTCAAACTGTGGTTACAATGGTTTCACTTTAGATGGGTGATTCTACTGAATAATGACATGCCATATCTTGTGGCCACACTGGGTTATGTTGATTTTGTGGTCACGTTGGCAACCATCNGGAATGACTTGACCCAGATTGCTCATAACTGATATGTACCTGCCTCTGTCATTAGACTATTACATGTATTATGTCCAACCCAGTGAGCACATGGTCCATGGACCATTTCATTACAACAGAATATTCTTGGTCCACAGAGCAGCACTCAGCTATTATGCTTCCATCATGATGATGTGGTTTTCACTTTGACTCGTTAATGCTGATGGAGGGTAGTCAAATCTGACTTGTGTCTATACCAGTCCTGTTGTGCAGTCCAAGCTGACTTGCGTCTATACTGGTGCTGTTGGCCTGCTTGTCGTGCAGGTAAAGCTGACTTGCGTCTATACCGGTGCTGTTGGCCTGCCTGTTGTGCAGTCCAAGCTGACTTGCGTCTATACTGGTGCTGTTGGCCTGCTTGTCGTGCAGTCGTTGCATTGATCTGGTCGTTGGACCATCTTGAGAGTCAGCCAGCTTCCTCTGGAAATTTTTATAACCAGGACGGAATACCGTTAACCAAATTACGTGTAGCTTCTTTACATACTAATCTGGCTTCCCGCTAATTTTTTTATCCACGTTACAACCGAATCACCGTCAGCCATTAAAAATCCCCACATTGTCTATCTCTGGCCACATCATGTGTCAGGCAATATTTCTCATTAATCACTCATCCTATATTTGGTGTAGACAAGTGATCCTATTTCTTCATCCATCTCATCATCGACTCAGGAGAGGATACCATAATTTCCTTTCATTAGATTCCAACCTAAGCTAGTCGTACTCGCTATACATCATTCCACAGTCTGGCATACCTCGGCAAGTACTAGACCTGGTAGTATTCTAGTGAAATCGATTCTGATGCCTTCAGCAACTGCTTCCGAGGGCAGAAGCCCCAGATGTGCAGCCAGTTCAATATGTTATATGTAAATACAAATAAGCTAGGACCTGAGGCTGTGGTGTGTATTCCTGATGTGCCACAAGATACTAATGGATAATGATAATAGGACATATATACCATCTTAGGGATCATTGACTGGCCCCCGAGCCATCCTTGCATTGGTTTTTACCTGAGGTTAAAGTGCAGTTATCGATGGCTTCAGATAGTGGTGCTACTCGGACTTGCCTCGTGATAGCGATACCATCCGTCTATTGGATTATGTTTGCCGATCTAATCAGGCATTTCCTTTCCTCTGGCTGGTGGGGCATGTTTCATAAACACGGAAAGTTCATTCACTCTGGTTTAAACTCAGAGATCCAAGCCAAATTCAATATCAATGGCATGCAGCATACTGCTCAGAATTTCCATTTGACCTACTTTTCAAGGTCACTGCAAGGTCGAGGTGTTTCTGTTGTGTTAATTAAACCCCTGCGTTTCCAGGTCACTAAAAGGTCAAGAAAGGTTGTTTCTGCGTCAATAGCCCCGTTTACACTGAGCAAAAATAACCGATCTCGGACCGGTCCGAGATCGGATCACCAAAAAAATAGCAAGTGTAAACGGGACAAGCGTGCCAGGATCGGTTCCAAACCGAACCGTGCCGAGACCACCAGTTGGAGGTGATCTCGGACCGGTCCGAGATCGGATCGGTTCGATAAACTGCTGTGTAAACGGTAACCGATCTCGGCTCGGTTGCTAAATTGTGTTCTGCACATGTGCGAATTATGAATGCTGTCATTAGCGGGAATTTTTGAGTGATTTTCCATGGCGGCATCCATTTTGTTGTTGTCGTTGTTTGATTTTTCGTTTGATTTTCGTACCTCCGATCGACTGAACTGACTGGAGAGCTCGCGGGACCCGCTAACTGGCTCGGTTCCACTGTGCCAGTGTAAACGGGGCAGATCGCCAGATGACGAACCGTGCCGGGACCGGTCCGAGCACGGATCGCTTTTTCCGTGACCAGTGTAAACGGGGCTAATGAAGCCCCTGTCTGACTCCTATAATCTGATTCAATTTCATCTCAGTCAAAATCCCAGGGTGCACCATAACCAATATGTCAAATCTATCTTGATCAGCCAACTTTTATCTGTCTTAAAGCCTCTGCCATGGTCCGACTGCCAGAAGACTTTAGAGATATTTCATGGGTGACATTTAGCTACTTCAGTATCTGTTCAGAATAGTTGGAAAGATACATTTGAGCCAGTCTTGCTAACCATCTCTGTGGTCAGATAATGCTTACAATCTGAACGATCCGACCGCCCAGTTGTTGCTGGCATACCACTTTGTCAAGATATATGGAAATGATCAATATTGGCAACTTTGTGATCAAATCTGTAATCTTTTGACTTGTAATCTATCAAATAAGAATAGATTTGACCATAGAATCGTTGCTTTGGGATCTGCATCCCCAGGCAACGATCGTTGACCTGGTCTGCGAGCCATGTGAACAGTTTGTGTTAGATGTCTTCCTGTCTGAGACAATGGTGATGTTAAAAAAAAGTAAGCAAATGTTTTTAAGATTTGCACAACAATGCCTAAAGTGAATGCTGTTGTCTAGACAGAATCCAGTAACTCACTTTTGATCAGTTTTGAGAAAAACAAAGAGTAATTTCATACTAGAACTACGAAAATGGTAGCAACGTAACCCTTCGCTGCGGCAATAACTTTTCAGAATACAGCAGTCTGAGTGCTGCCATCTATCAGAAAATTGCACAACTGATGAGTCTAAGGTGCATGAACAAAAACATAAATGCCCTATCTCAGTGTGTCTTCAATAGGAAATGCCATTGAAAATGACGGCTCTGCACGTCATATGCATATGAAGTGTCATGGGCCATGACGTGCTGTGCACGTCATCCACAACAAAAGTGTTAATTTTCATGAAAATGCGAGTGTGCTGTCATTGAACAGCAGAATGTACTGTACAAAACATGAAGTAAAAGCACTTGCTTGCTTTCATAGATAAACAGCCTTGTCTGATAATGTTTACCAATACTGGAAAAGTAAACAAGGGAATGAAGCTATTGTAATTTTAATGGGATTAACTTGATACGACCTCATCAGGTGATCGTTAATTTTCATAGTGGATGGGAGAGAGTTCTGTTACCACAACTGCCCAGTATTCCCTTGGGTTGTAACCCAGCTTTAAACCTTCATTTGATGGCCACATGAAAATTAATATTTCATTTGTCTGGACTTAGTCAGTGCAATGTTTCTATGTCGTTCTTTTGATTGATGTTCATTTCTGGAGGAGTGATGTCACATGGGAGTAGGAGGCAAAATACAATGTTCTGTCTGTGGTAAAACATTGATTTTTCATCTGCCGAAGGCAGTGTCTCCTCGTGTGGTGTTTGACTGAATGTCATCTGAACAAAAAATGGACCGTACCACGCCATCAAGCAATTGTCTTTGCCTCAAGGTTTGTGGTATGTTTTCAATTGCTTCCATGATGTTGCCCCACGATGGTGTCATTTTCTCAATGAAAAATATACCCATAGGTTTGCTTTCAAAAAAGCAATGTCACCATGATTTCAATATGGCTGCCACAGCAGCCATATTATGTTTTATATCTTCTCATCCCAAATCAATGATGTCATATGAAGCAATGTCAGCAAAATTTCAATATGGCCGCCACAGCTGCCATATTAAGTTTTATATCTTCTCTGGTCAAATCAGCAATCTCATATGAAGCATGAATGTCACCATGATTTCAATATGGCTGCCATATTAAGTTTTATGTCTTCTCAGGTCAAATCAGCAATCTCATATGAAGCAATGTCACCATGATTTCAATATGGCTGCCATAGCTGCCATATTAAGTTTTATGTCTTCTCAGGTCAAATCAGCAATCTCATATGAAGCAATGTCACCATGATTTCAATATGGCCGCCACTGCCACCATATTTTGTTTTATATTCTTTAATATCAAATCAGCAATATCATATTGCGGGGGTTGGATCCAGGGTTTCTCCAACACTGGGGCACAATAAGTGCAAAGCAGCTGTAGACACTGTTGCATCAATTGAACTCTATTGAATATGCATCTTGTGTAGGCAGAACAGTCAACTTAGTCTAAAGCTACCTATTAAATGTCAGGTCTATACCATTAACTGAAAACCACCACTGAATTCTTTTAAAATTTCAAACATTAGAAATGCGATATGTCTGCTTTAGATGTACTAGAAACCAGACACCGTTCTCTATATGAATTCCCCATAGATTCCTCTTGCTGACTTAACTTAATATCATCATGTGGATGTTCCATACACAAATGTTTGCTTCTCACAAATGAGTCCAACTCAATAGTAGCGCTATTGAGAAGTGCACAAATGAGTTGATCGCTAAATGTATAAGTTTACCAATTCGAAATGATTTACTCGAACTCCAATATTGCATGTTTAATCAAATGTAAACGGAAACGAGCTCAATATGAAACTTGATGCTTTGTATGACCGATTTCTGCCCGACTTTAAAGTGGAGGAGTTAGCATAGATGTTGATGGAATTTGATTGGAGGATGCAATCTGTTATCTGATTGGTTGTTGCTGTTAAGAGGGTAATCTGCTGTCTTGTCTTCTATAGAGCTTGTGCAGTGGCTCATTATGACGTCACTTTTGACCGGCGGTCCACCATGCTGACAGCGACGACAAAGTGCGCCACGTGAAAAAATAGTTGTGTCAGGAATAAATGTACATGTATTCCATAAAATGACCTTGCATAAGGTGTGGCAGGGATTGTGGTCTCATCCCATGTCCATCTTGTGGGACAAAAAAGTAAAACCTGATTTTAAACATTTTTTTGCCAGAACTCCTCAACTAAATGCAATAATGTTGGTAATTGTACCCAAATTAGTGGATGTTTTCTTCACCTAATACTTCATCTCCTGCAATTTGACAAAGTTTAATCAAGGAGCAAACTTAAAAACTAGGTAAACAGATTTTTCTCCCCTTAATGATCATCTGGATTAGGTGTAGCAATAACAAATTTAGTGTAAGTGTTTCTTCTTTTTCGGGCAAACGGACAGTGGCCTCATTTTCATTAGATTTCTGGCCGATATCTATTTCTTTGTACTTGTGTTTTCATCAAAGTTACACTTAACAATTTTTTCCGGGTACAAAGGAGCAAAAATTTATCAGCTACCGTATTAATTTCCACCATGTTACGTCCTCCTAATATCACAACTATTGTTGTACACCTCTTGACCATGCAACTTCAACTCGAAGTAACATCTGATATTAGCAAACTGGTCTTGTCCATTCCCATTACACCTAACATCCAACGAACGAAATATTAATTTACTCCTCAATATCCGCACTTGATGTAACCATTCCCCTCATCGCTGTCCGTATAAGTGTTAATATCACTGAACTGCTATGGTAATTTGGAACCGTGCGTCTGAATACCAACAAGCGTGCCCTCTGCCCAATGATAGCGGCGTGCTGAGCGCACCTTTTTATCATTCCGATCCCCTTGTAATGGTGCTGCAAATTGCCAAGTTTATTACATTCTCGACACAAAAAGTTTGTTCGTGGTCACATTTATTTGAAGTTTCCAGTTGAGGGCAGGTCAGATGATAGTAATCATAAAATAGTAATACGTTATGACAAAATACCTTGGCAATTTGGAAGGAACGTTTTACAGCAACAGTCATTGTGCAATCTCTTGTCTTACTTCTAAGTCTTTCTTTGTCTTCCTACTTCCTCCTCTGTGATTATGCCTCCTTTGTCTTCATCAAAACTATTTTCACTCCAAATGTGTCGAGTATCTCATGTATTTTCGGCCATTTTCTTCCAATAACAGCTGTACTCTGGGCTCAGAAACTGTAATTCCAGAATTCAATTCGTTATCTTAATTGGAAAAAAATTGATAGCCTGATACATGTCTATGTATCATTCTAAACTTTGGAAAATTTATGAGAATTAGAATGACATCGAATGCAGGATGTCCTGTCTCTAGAGCATAATCAATTGGTAATAGGTATTATCATTACAGTGTTATCTTTCAGCACAGGCGGTGTCGGTGCAGAATCTTGCATTCCAGTGGGCTGCTCAAACTTTGATCACCTTGTTGATTTCATGGCATCGCTGTGTTGTCAATTTTATTGATGGCCATGAGCAGGGAGTGATTTGAGGGAATTTGTAAACGTACCTTGCAGTAAAATAATGTGCAAATTTCATGTTGTACCTTTGACTGTAATTTCAAAGTGCCTTGCTCGACATTATCACCACAATCTCGTCAGAAACTTCTGGTCAACATTTCTGTTACCGTTCCCCACAACTGCAACACAAAATATCATTTCTACCAGTTTCCTCCTGCCGCTGAAGTTCGTTATGTCATCAGATGACGACTGTACCAAAATTTTGATACTGACATTGACTATCGGCCTACTTCTAATGAGATATCCTCCTACCCTGGCTGCATATGCATAATGCATTTTCCGAAGTCGAAAACATACATTCCAACTTGTAATTATATCAATTAAAAACCATTATGTCAATTAGTAATTCCCTCTGTGTAAAAAAACGTATTAAGAACACCACATCTATCAGGTCATGGCGTTCAAAGGGCAAGCAAATTTTGAATTTGTTTATTGCCAGAATTTTACTTTGATAGGGTGAATTTTGATGAAAGCGGTCCAAAATGTTAACCTTTTATCAAGCAAAAAAGTACAATAAATACATATAGGCCTACTTGTTCTCTAATTATAAATGTTTTGTAATGTTATATAAATGCATGTCATAGATAACTATGTACATGTATCATTGGCTTGGAAGCAAGCTTTCTGCACTTGGCACAAGCGAAAATGAAGATTGATGGTGACCCCCAGATGTCAACTTCATGTGTTCTCCCGGGGCCATCAAACCTACCACCACCAACCCATCGGGTACACAGCTCACTCCACTGACATCAGCAACAGGGTCTACTGAACCTCTATGCCATTGATATGATTACAAAGAATAACATTTGGGGAGACGTCGGCTTGTAGTCGATAGGAAAGGATGGTTTTGAAATCTGAAGCAGCGCATTTGTTGAAGTACCTTTAATGTTAAATACCTGTGGGCTGAATTATCCGGAGGCTATTATCAAAGATTTGCTGATTATAACTATCTCAGATTCTGCTATGAGAATGCAATTGATTTTAAAGGTTAGTCGCGATTTTTTTTTTGAAATCAGATACGCGTGTGTGATCTGAATGTTAATTCATCAGCCACTTGTGTATTTTGCTAAAACGCTTTGTGAGTATTAACGATTAGGAGGTCAGGACATCGCATGCGTGATTACGGCATCGGATGTATGACATTGATTGTTGGCAACGGATTGGCGTCGGTTATCTAACATGGTGTCGGCTCACTCGAAATATCGTCATATACTGACGCATTCGGTGGGAATGGCCATCTAGGAGTGATTAGTGAAGTTATTAGCTTGATCAGGATATCCTTAGCCATGTCCATTTCCAATTTTGTGACACTTGTCCGTTTCGCTACATGTACTTGTCAATTTCACAGAGTATTTGTCTACTAGTATATTGGATGCTATGCTTACACTGGTGTGGAGGTAGCAGGCTCTTGTTGGTATTGGAAATTGGAATGTGCAGTATTGTTGAGTTCTGGCTACACTGCCTGGATCATTATAGTGTTTCCTCTGCTGAGTGAGCACAGGCATCACGTGTAGGAAATTATGGAGTGGTAACAGTGTGATGGGACTTGTGTCTTTCATCGTTGGGTAACGATGCCGGGCGGTCAGCGGTCCATGAGAGGTGTGGACCAAACGATTCTAGATCAGTCAAGGGCCTCGAATCATGTGGTGCAGAATCAAAACGGCTCCTCAAATCAAACTACTTCAACAACATCAAGGTCTTCAGAAAGAGTTCCTCCTTCTCAATCGAGATCTACAACTCCAGGTAGGACATCAATTCAACATAGAAGATCAATGTCTGCATCATCTGCTGGGAGTACATCTCACAAAAGAAGCCAAGAAAGCACACCAAGAATGCTTCCAACAAGACCTTCTACAGCACCTAAACCTCGTAAACTCCCATCTCCTGGAGTTGCACAAGGCCCCAATACCACCAGTTCACATGTGCCAAGGACTATTGATGTTCATTCAAGGGGTGTTCAGAGGCAAAGAAGTCTTCCCGATATCACGAGGAGTATTGCGATACAAAAGGATGCCAGGGGTTACCAGACCCAGAGGGAGACGAGGAGTGGGTCAGTTGATGGTAGGAATGTGCTGAGGGGTGTCAGGGAGGGGGAAAATTCGAGTGCTGGGGGTGTGCAGCTGCAGAGGAATTCGAAGGGTACAACTGTGTCGAGTATTCAATCGCAAAGGAATATTAGGGATTCTAGTTCAACTGGGAAGGATCCTCTTAGGATTTCAAGGGGTGCCCCTGATGGTATCCCGAGGAATACACAAATTCTGCAGGATGTGAAACAAATGCCAGAGAAGCAGTCCAGCATTCCTGAATTTCAGACTCGAGGAGAGGCTGGAGAAACAAACATATATGAAACAATATTTGATAATCGGATTGTACCAACACAGAGGGGTACGAGAGATGCGGTCGGTTATGTTGACAGGAATGTAAAGATGCAGAGAGATGCGAGGGATGCGTCTTTGGTCAATGTTGGAGGTGTTCAATGGCAAGGAGATACTGGTGATGCTGATAACCGGAATTATGGGATGCGGAGGGGGAATCTGGAAGCTGCAGGTATTGATAACAGAAGCGTGGATCTAAGGGGTGTAAAGATTGCTGGTGTATCAGATAGAGGTGTGAAAGTGACAAGGGACTTGGCGGGTTGGACTGATTCTGTGAATGCGGTGAACGCAAATGTTCCAGTGCAGAAGAATTTCAGGGAAACTTTATCAAATCCCGGGAATGTCCCGAAACTGGTAGATACCCGGACAACAGCTGTGACGAGTAACCAAAGTTTGCACTCGCGTAGGGATAGCACTGATAGGAAATTTTCAGATGACGGGAGGGACTCATCTGTGGCAAGTTTGGAGGAGGGTAGATGGAAGAAGAACAATGCCAAGGACTACGCTGTGGTGAATATTGGGAGTATTAAATTACAAATGGACTCAAGGGAACCAGCGGTGTCTAATCTAGGACACAGTGACATGGAGGAGAACACGACGACGTTGAACGCATGGATCGGCGATCAGAAATCAGGGGATTCCAGTTATCAGTACATTTCAGCAGTTACTGCGATACCTGATGTGAACAATCCAATCATAAACAAGAACCTTGCAATGCCCTTGGGTTGGTCGGAGCAAGTTATTAAGGTAGCATTTGTTTGTTTTCTTCCAAATGTAGATTTATCTACAGGGTAGTCAAAAAAATTCACCAAAAGAATGGATTACTGGCAACACAATCAGCTACTTCAGTGCCGGCTGTATTTTGGCATTATTACATCATGTGCTGAGACCTGGTATACCAGGGTGCCAACGTCATTGCCATGATGCACATTTAACACATTTGCCCATTAAAACGACGTCACTTCGGCGCTGTGCATCATGACATGCCATCTCGGTAGACCAGGAATCAGCACTCAATTGGCTAAAAAAACATTGCATGACGAAAAGTAATGGTGGTTGACTAGTTTGGCCAGAATTCCCAAAACAACAGGCTGTGTATCCCATGCAGTGACTGAAAGTGTTACAGTTGCAGGTGTACCGTCAGCCTGACATGCATTCTGTTTGACAACAGTAACGTGTACTTGTTGCAATACACCACTTTTTCATCGTTACATAGTAGTTATGATTGCATCAAAAATATTTTCATCAACTGGATGAAATGAGAATGTGGCACAGTAACCTAAAATCTCTTATCATTTGCACATCATTATAAATTTGTGGTCGATCAACATGTCAGTGACATTGGAGAACCATAGAAAAAAACTGTTCCAATAATATCAAGAGACAATTTGTGAATCAGATCATTTCATTCTGTTGAAATATCTATCAAGCACGTCACTGTCTATTACTTCTCTCACTGATTAACCCACCATTGTATACCATTCAAAGCCTTTCTTTATGATGCATGTTACTTTGAGATTTTACTTTACTTGCCTCATCTGCTGAATAAGGGATTCAACCCTGATGGAAAAATACAAAGGCCCGTATGCACAGGTCACACTTCCATTAAAGTCGGACTTTTATCAATGCTTCAAGCATAGAGAAAGTCTAACTTAAGCTATACTTTAGGCTAAAGTGCGACCCGTGAATAAGGCCCATAGAATACTGTCAACTCTTTGGCATCATGCTGCAAGTTATACCAAAGCAGCTAAAATCTGAAAGGATCAATATCTGGCATTTTAATATATCACCCATTTCAAGCAAAATGGGTCATTTTATTTCAGCCAGTAAAAAAGTCTTTAAAATATCATGGTGCATTGACCGTCTTGATGTTGGAATGCTGTCGACCTATGACACACTATCTCACGTGCCGAAGGAGTCAATTACACTATTGATAATTACATGGCAGCCGCAGAATCAATCAGGAGTACCAGAATCAATCAACCTTCATGGTACTTCATCGCTTGCTGCTTCAACTGCCATATGATCACGTTGAATCATCTTTGACTTTATAATTCGCCTGCAATATTGATCCGAGCATCGTTTTATTGATCAGGTGAATCGATCAAGGATGGTGAATCTTTGTGAATGATCTGATCATGTGGATTTTTTCGATATTCTCACATTTGCTTGATCTGTTGAATCAGGTTGGCGTACAATGTATTTGGAGGAAGATGTTTTGTCATTGCTGTTATCACTTATATTTGTGTGTTGTTGACTTATCAGTTTCCATAATGGCTCAGTTTACAGTACGCCTATCAGTTTACCTTTTTGCGCCTCGTAGCTGAAGTGCTCTAGGGAAATTTTGGTAACCCCGCTTTCACGATGTTGCTCTACCTTGTCTCAGTCTCTACCTTGTGCTTGTCTCAGTCGTTAGCTCTCAGCCCCTCCTAACAGCTCAGAAATAAAAAAAGGCTGGAAGTAACAATGGCAGTCTGTGGGAGTGGTATGTCTAAGTTGCAAGGAACATTTGGTCATACTCATCATTTCAAATTGACCCCTAATCATACTACATCCAGAGTCTTTTTGTAATGTCATTCCTCCGGTGGCAAATGCGCTGGCGGTCAAAAAAATATATCACCTCTCGTATTCAATGATAGGACTTAGTAATTTCTCGCTGGTTAGGATCAGACTCCCAAATGGATGAATTGAATATCAAGCCTGTAGCAGTCGTCATTCAGTGCAGCTTAGAAAAGGTGATGTTCCCAAGGAATACGGGTATCGTTTGAAAGAATCTACCAGTTGTAAAGGGTAATACTGGTATTGTGTGTCACATGTGAATTACTTCATACTTTGCGAGTTTTCCATCAAATTTCTGTCTTATAAAATATGAAATGTCTGGTTCTAAAGGTTACACCTTCGGCACGTAAGCATGTTATTTTCCAAGTGAATGTCTGCATGTAAATGACATTCGCAATTACAAGACAAAAACACGTCGCAATGACAGTAATCGTCTGTAGTTGCTAGGGAAGGTGGGGAGCAGTTATTCTGCCTATCCTTCACTTAATTATTACCAATTTGATGAATCGCCCTATGGAATTAATTAACATTTAGGTTGGGTTCTATTTGTGGGAGTGATCGAAGGGATGCAGACAGTTCAGTTCACCTTAAAGTTCTGGCTGAAATTTTCCATTGAAACTGATGAGCTTTTCATTGCAACCAATAAGATTTTCATTGCAATCAATGAAATTTTCCCTGCAGTCGATGAAATTTTCATTGCAGTCGATGAAATTTTCATTGCAGTCGATGAAATTTTCATTGCAGTCGATGAAATTTTCATTGCAGTCGATGAAATTTTCTTTGCAGTCGATGAAATTAATGCAGTTGATGAAATTTTCAATGCAGTCGATGAAATTTTCACTTTAGTCAATGAAGTTTTCTTTGCAAAGTCATAATTTTCCACACCTGCTGTCTGTGACATATATCTGCTAGCAAGTTTTAACTGATTTTATCATCAATCGTTTGCGGTTTAACCAACTGACGAATGTACATGTCATTATGGCTTGTGTTTTAAATGTTGACAGCCATTATATTTTGAGTTGGTTGGGTGATGTAATGAAAAGAGCAATCATTAAATTCCATTTAGCTGGAAAGTATGTGAAGTGCTTTTACTGTAGTAAAGTGCGATTGGATGGGGCTGCTAATTCTGTTAAGGATATTTGAAGAGTGAAATGTTCGGTGTTAGCACTCATAGTGAAATGAATTTGAAGGGTTGAAATGGCGGTTGGAAATGAGCTGCCAGAGTGGAACATTGGGACAATGGTTGTGACTTTACGATTGTTGGTTCAAGCAATTAGCAACGATAATTCTCTTTGTTAGCTCACCTGGGTGAGCTTATATCATACCTTTTTGTGGATATATACTTAGATATCTCCCATGTCTACACCAAATATTGGCCCATTAGGATTTCAAATATGGCTGCCAGTTGGCCATTTTGAAGGATTTGTATCTAGATACCTGCTACATGTGTGCGTATGCCAAATTTTGACCATGATTATATGACCCTGGAACATTGTCATTCGTTCCTCTGGTTCTTTTTAGGTCTACACCAGGCTAAGCAGATGGTCTGTGGATTGTTTCATTGTATTGGTTCCCATAGCCTTTCTTCTTCATCGGAACGAGTTTCGAATTCCCGATCAGTGCCCAAAAAAAGGTCATCGATTGACGGAATAAGCCGCATTGTACAATAGGATTTCCATTGTGTGCCTTGGAGTAACGTCACTTCCGATCGGGAATTCTAAACTTTAGCCTCTTCATCTTTATCTTTCCTGGTGTATTAGGAATGCAGAACAAGATCGCGATAGTTAGGGCACAGAAAGATGCGGTGGGGTGGCCAACGTTATCTCACTTTATTAGCTCGTCCACATTCACGTCTTGGACAAGAACTACACCATTAGAACCTACGACGATATCGTTTGACTAAATTACAGGAATTCTTGTCGTAACCAAATCTGTAATAGCCAGACATCAGATCCTCTGGCTCCATATCCTGCAATCTCTTTTGCAGTTTGTATGGAGCTCCTCTCCCTGTTCTATTATTTAGTTTGAAAACTTCATACATTACCGATAGAGTCCCATTGGGAGTGCATATCTCTATACATATATGTATTGCTCACATAGCATACATATCAAATTAGTCGTCTTCATCGAATTTACTTTATTTTTTCTTTTATCCACATTATACATTTGCTGAATAACTCTATGCCTGATACAATTCTTCAATTTTACTCTTCAGAATCCATTTCTCCAGAAGCGTTCACAAACTAATTTCGACTGTTTCACGAAAGGCAAAAGCAATTGTCATATAAAGAAAAAGATAACAATCATTAATTTCCACTTCATTAGTTCTGTATCAATTTCAAACGACTATGAATAAACATAGTGATATTATTGAAGTACGTAGAGCTGCACTATATAAANATCTAGATACCTGCTACATGTGTGCGTATGCCAAATTTTGACCATGATTATATGACCCTGGAACATTGTCATTCGTTCCTCTGGTTCTTTTTAGGTCTACACCAGGCTAAGCAGATGGTCTGTGGATTGTTTCATTGTATTGGTTCCCATAGCCTTTCTTCTTCATCGGAACGAGTTTCGAATTCCCGATCAGTGCCCAAAAAAAGGTCATCGATTGACGGAATAAGCCGCATTGTACAATAGGATTTCCATTGTGTGCCTTGGAGTAACGTCACTTCCGATCGGGAATTCTAAACTTTAGCCTCTTCATCTTTATCTTTCCTGGTGTATTAGGAATGCAGAACAAGATCGCGATAGTTAGGGCACAGAAAGATGCGGTGGGGTGGCCAACGTTATCTCACTTTATTAGCTCGTCCACATTCACGTCTTGGACAAGAACTACACCATTAGAACCTACGACGATATCGTTTGACTAAATTACAGGAATTCTTGTCGTAACCAAATCTGTAATAGCCAGACATCAGATCCTCTGGCTCCATATCCTGCAATCTCTTTTGCAGTTTGTATGGAGCTCCTCTCCCTGTTCTATTATTTAGTTTGAAAACTTCATACATTACCGATAGAGTCCCATTGGGAGTGCATATCTCTATACATATATGTATTGCTCACATAGCATACATATCAAATTAGTCGTCTTCATCGAATTTACTTTATTTTTTCTTTTATCCACATTATACATTTGCTGAATAACTATGCCTGATACAATTCTTCAATTTTACTCTTCAGAATCCATTTCTCCAGAAGCGTTCACAAACTAATTTCGACTGTTTCACGAAGGCAAAAGCAATTGTCATATAAAGAAAAGATAACAATCATTAATTTCCACTTCATTAGTTCTGTATCAATTTCAAACAACTATGAATAAACATAGTGATATTATTGAAGTACGTAGAGCTGCACTATATAAAACTCATACATATTGACCCTAAGAGTTGGCATTTAAGAGGGATGGTTTGTAGACCCAAGTCTTCAGGTTCGTATGTATAGGACACGGGTATAGATTAGGACCAAACAAGCCAATCTACAAGTAATCGTTTTGGAAAATTCTGTGACTGATTTCGGGATATTTTTGAGCTGGAGTACTGAATCTTGTACAGGTATGGTTATATTCGTCGATATGTTCCTTTTGATCAATAGCTCACTGAGAGCCTTATTCTGTATTGATGAAGTAATCGAGTTATCACTGTGAACTAGATGCCACCAACACGGAAAAATTCGACAATTAGAGGAATTTTTTGAACTTTTTCCTCGCTGCTTGGTATATATAATCATGAATGAAATTTACAGTGGCCAATTTTTCACCGTGTGGAATTCAGTGTGTCTCCTACTAAAATACCATTCAGATCAAACTTCTATTGATTATGGATATACAGTGTGATCGATCAAATTATTTTTGAGATACGATGCTGTATTTGGCACTTGGTTGACAAATACGATATTCTTGTCAATAAGCCTCCCATATCTAGTGTTTCAACTTCATTGGATGTTTTATTGGTTGTTCACTTTTAGGCAGTGCTCGAAAAGTTCAGTTGTTCAAAGGTAGCCGTTTGGCTAAATATCTACAAATTTTCATAGCCAACTATCTATGATTGAGATACTGCCAATGGAAATAGAAAGGACTTATGGCGATTACAATGGTGAAAATCAAGGAATTTTTTGTAGCCAAATGGCGAAGTTGACAAAATCCTTTATAGCCAAATGGGAAAATCCTGTAGCCCAGCAATGGCAATGAAAACAGCTACTTTTCGAGCCCTGTTAGGCCTATGAACCTGCAACATTATGGGCTGTATGCACCAAACTAAGATTATAGAGTTTCAACTCACTTTAAATTGCCTGCATGTTGGAGTTCTAGCATAAGAAATCAGATATGAAGCATTCTTTGCAGTCTCTTCTTGCCTAAAGTACCAAATACGAAAGGCGGATGTGTTGTCAGACTTTTTCAAGTAAGATTCTTACAAATAGCTTCTGACATGCTCACGACATTAATCTTGCCAGCATGCCTCGCATGAGGTCAGTTGACTCTAATGAAACACCTTTTTCGTGTGTTCTAAGATTCCGGTATGTGACACGATCATTTCCTCTCAATATGTCAGAATATGGTAGCTTAGGAACATAAGACTTCCGCGGCACTACCCTAATGGGACAGGATATACTACTACTCTGAAATAAAAGTGCTTACGATCCGGAAAAGAAGAAATGTGTGATGTACGTCTAATGAAAAAGTGTTCATATCAGATTTTAGACTATGCTGTGATTCATTGAGGAAAGTCATTAGAGAGTTTTCACAATTGCACGGACCGACCTATGATTACATTAAGGTTACGGTTCTCTATTGTCTGAGTATACCGAAAAAATAGAAGCATAGTCGTTGGCCAACTGGGCAGTTGCGAAAACTCACTATTGGTGGACGTTAGACGCGAGAATCTCCAGTATATGCAACAAAATACAAAGGGCGGACTACGTGATGTGAAGCAGGAATAACGTGAAGAAATCAACTTAACTCTTTGAATCTATTTCCTCATACGTAGTTGAAAATGATCAATAAAACTGACGGCTATGCCTGTTTTTGTCTCCCGAAATTGATACCTTATCTTTTAGAATTGTAAAAAGACTAAAAGTCTGTAAAAATAGATATTGACTATTGCCATCGTCAATCCTGCTGCATTAGGCCACACCCTCGAGTCAAACCCCAAAAATGAAAAAAAATTGTTGTTTGTAATACCTAAATGGTGATTTATTGAAAAATTTGAAATCAAATGATTTTCTCCGATTCAATGCTTTTGCAGAAATAGGAATCTTGTTGCAGTTTTGCCGAGTTGATTTTTGGTATCGAAAACCACACCGACTTGTATTGATTTTACCAATCTTTGTTGAGAAATTTTTTTTCAATATAACTTACATGTAATATTTTTCAATACTTCTATTTCTGCCAAATGATCTTGATTCAAGGATGGGTATTACAAAGTGTATCCGTCCATTACAAAAATGTAATATCTAACTTTTCAAGTTGCGCATCCAATAAATGGGTGAGGAATAAGTTTCATGGAAATTTTTCATTAGTTTTTTCAGGCAGGACAAATCATTCTAATTCTTATTTCTTTTGGGATTTTAATATCCGACATTACTTCCTCAAAATCGCTGAAATGGGTGGTAAGAATTCTGTACTTTCTTTAAATATCGGTGGACTTCACACCCAGACCAGAATTTCGAAATATAATTATCATCAAGATTAAAGCCTTTGAATTAATATGAGATTGAGTTGAAAAAATAACCTTACATAATCTAAAATTCCTTGCCAATTCTGCCGTATATAGTCCATCATTTAGACATTGACATAATATTATGATACCTTCAGGCATTTTGGCAGGCTGATAAAGAGACGTGTGTACTCTATGAATAATTAAAAACAAAAATATCATACCGAATGCCAATGCTTCAATAATGACTGTTGATTGAATTTGCTAACTCTTGTGGTTTGCATAAAAAAACACCCAAGATGCTTCGGACCCTGTTGCATTGGTTGTTATGTTAACCTAGCATTTGTATTTTGTGGAGGCGGTAGAGCTCAGGTTCCCATTGTTATTTCGTCTCTCAGTGATATTTGTCAGCGTGTTCGCAGCCATGTTCAATGTCTCATGTGTTCTGAATGAATTCCGTCAGATTCCTGGCTCACCAAGGAAACCATTACTGGTAAGTACATGTATGGAGAATTCTTTCTTTTTTCATTGCTATTTCTCAAGTTCTGTGTAGGGATGTAGGACTTGGGGTAACCCGGGGCAGTGTGTTTGTTCTCTTGAATCTTAGTTTCCCCTTGCCCCTATCCTTAGGGATGTAGGACTTGGGGTAACCCGGTGCAGTGTGTTTGTTCTCTTGAATCTTAGTTTCCCCTTGCCCCTATCCTTAGGGATGTAGGACTTGGGGTAACCTGGTGCAGGGTGTTTGTTCTCTTGTGTCTTAGTTTCCCCTTGCCTCTGTTCTTGAGGGATCTAGGACTGGGGGAACTTGGTACCGGTAGTTCCATTCCTGATGGCACATGTGGCTTCTTCTGTATATAGCCCCCCCCCCCTCACAATAAATGGAGTATGTTGATGATGTTGTTCATGAATCTTGTATTGGAAGAAATAATCAGCACTTCACGTATCCTTTATTAATGGCATTTCAGAATTCTGGAATTTTCTTTCAATGTACAGTGGTTTTGAGAATTTTAGTTTGGTACAAAATCTCATCAAATTGTAGACCGGTGAATAAAATTGACTCCAAGTGTAATGGAATGAGTCTGCCGTCTGCATTCCCTGCACCAATACAAATACCACTAACAACACTGTCGTATAGCTTCAAAGAGATTGGAATTCTATGCATCTGATTAATTCATCCGCTGCGGCAATAGTTTAACCGCCTGATCATTGTTTGCCTGACAGAACGTTTGTTTTTTCGTCCGGCAAATCAAGCTGTAGAAATTTTTTCCTTGCCAGTTGATCGGGCATTCCTGTGGAACCATTGTCTCTTTTCCATTGGACTTTCATTACAAGCATCACCAGTTCCACAGTCTTTTTCCATGTCATTGTGATATCGGCTAATCCTGTCATTGCTTGTGTTCAAAGTAATTGATGTCGGCTGCTGACTTTTCCTTATCTATCATTGTCGTATTGTTCTAGCTATGGATGATAGTGCCGACAGTCCCTTGACACTTTCTTATGCTACTAAACATCCCTCTCTGTTGATGTGATGGCATGTTGTTAACTACAGTTTGTTTCAAAAGTAAATGGCACTACATGTATTTTAAAAGTTTTGTTTGCTTGGAAGATATCCAAAATAAAGCACAAAAAACACTGGCAACTCTTCCCAACAATAAACATTTACAACATTCCAGAGCAACATGGTCTTTTGACCTTGTATGCACAGGCCAACAAAGTATAGCAACAATTTAACAACATGTTGGAAACATCTTTTCCCTGAAAATAGAAGACAACATGTGTCCAACTATACTAAATGTTGGAAAAATTTTGCCTGCAGATCTTTATTCTTTAGTTACACTCTGCTAAACGTGTTCCACCTTTCTGCTGATTTGCATCACTAAAATTTAACCTCTTTTGCATGACATAAAAGAATTTGGAGTCATGACTTTCATCTCCCTCATTCCAAAGCTGGCATTGTGGCATTACTCTACACTCTGCGTGGGAGTCCTTGTATTCTTTGCCTCTTTCCCTCCTGTTTATATTAACCATACCAAGTGTTAAGCACAGAACAGAACATTTCAATCAGCTTTGTCCCTTTGCCAGGATATTGATGATATTTATATCAAGATGAGTCAGTTCTTTTAAGACCTCGATAGATTTAACAGGAAATCAATAAAAATGTTCCCGAGTAATGTCATGTTTAGGTAATGTCATATAACCGTATGTAACAAACAATCATCTATAGATCTCATTTTCGATTCTTTTTACAACTTCTTTGAAGTGCTCAAGATAACCGATGTCAAATAAATATTAGATAGAGCTGAGCCAAAAATGGTAACACAACATCGGTTGCCAATAATTCATGCCTTCAAAGGAGTGCCTTCTGCACCATTGTTCTCTTATCTGATTGACTAGATTTTTCAAAATTCCTTTAAGAACACTACCAACAGCCACTCGAGATACTTTTTAAAAAGACTGTGGTCTGAAACCACGTTCAGAATATGCGACATAGGTAAAAATTGTGTAGAGGAGAGGCATCGTGCCGGTGCACTTTGTAGTAATACACCACCACTCGTAGAAGATATTGGCACAAAAGAGACGAGATCAGATTTCCTTCGATATTGTCAAGGGACTCTCATGTATTAAGATCATCGTGAATACTCAAATGGAGGGGGTGTTGTAGTTGGCATCTCGGCATCTCACCAGTCAATCTCGTGTTGGCTTTCGTCTAGACACTTCTTCTACCAAAAGAGTTCTCAATTATGTTAGTGCATCTTCAGAAATCAAGGGCTTCAAATATGGTCGCCACAGCCGCCATCTTGAATCTGCATTCGATGCATGTAATCACCATTTGTGGTGTGGTTACATAACGCCTATTCATTTTGGCTGAGCTCAGACACCCAATATGGTCACACACTAATCAAAAACTCTATAGCCACTCATTCCCATTTTAGGTGAGGATGTTGGGGTTGGCATATCGATTTGGTTGTGCTCTGAATTCCAATATGGCTGCCACAGCCACCATTTTGAATTTGCCGGTGTGTTAAATCGAACTTTACTGCAAGTCATCACCATCGGATGACATTACACTCTTCAGCTGATTGAGGGCTGTGGCTACTGCTTGCGACAGAGTGGCTATTTTTGAAGTTTTTGTGGAATAAAAAAAGAAATAATGGAAGATAATGTTATTTTGTGGTCTGTTGATGATGATGATGGTGTAGTCATACAAGTAATGGTTTTTGTTGTGGTGAAAATGGAATTGAAAATGATGAAAAACACCTCAAATGATAGATATCTTTCCAATTACACTGTGTCTTGTTTTAGACTATAAAAGCCATGTTGATCATTCCTTGCCAAATTGGTGTTGTTGATGACAGATTGACTGCAATTTTTCCTTCATCGGAGTTCCTTGTTTTTGCCCACAAAGACGTTTTCAGCTTACTAGCTGTTATTTTACCCTATCATTAAATAATTCATGATGGTATCTTGCACCCCCTTATTCTTGACTGTTGACAATGGCTCTTATCCCCCACCCCCACCCCACTGTTAACACTGGCCGTTTTTCTGCCCTATTAGCTTATCATGAACCTGTGAATAGAAAGTCCTCAGCTTCGGCTTTTTGCGAACATCATCAAGATCAGGCTGCAGTTTATGAGGTAATATTTCAATTGGAAATCTGTTGTTGGTGTGGTTATAGCCTCATGTTGAGAAGGAAAAAGTCATGTGATAAGCGAAAAATGGTAAGTTTTGCAGTTGTTGGTTGAGATGGTGGAACAGAGTTTGGAGTTTTCATTCTGTGGGTGTGTTGACTCTTCCAGCCTGTCTGAATAGAGCTTTCTAGATAAGAAGTCCCTTAGAAATCATGAGAAAGCAGAGTGCCTTGAAATCTGAATTTTAATGACAATATAACATTTGCCTTACCAAAAGCAACTGTTGTTTCAGGGATCAGGCTTGAATGACCTTTGTTGGCAACAGAAGTGATTGCAGAAGTTGCCAGATCTCATCTCATCATACAGCATAAACATCTTGTCTTTATGTAACTCCCAAACTCTAACAGAATTCTGACTACAGCAATGGTAGCAGTACATGAATGTCCATTTGTGGCGTTGAAAGAATGATTTTCATCAACGCAAGGCTTTCCTCATGAATTACAATTGTCATGTGGCTTTTGTTTGCCCGGCCATCGTGTTCTTCCTCTTGGGATCTGATGAAGATGCCAAATGATCATTACCGAAACTAATTTGTTGGAATAATCCTCTGTACCATATTACATTACAGTTGTGGATTTCAGTGTCTTATGACATGCCTGTTACAAATCCTTCCCGGGCATGCTCATCCCGAGGATGCAACTCTGGAATATATGTTGAATGCTGCTTGATGAGTAATTAGAATTCTGAATTATCTGGAGCAATTTATACACTTGTCACCACTCGATGTATTAGTTCTTGCCAACTTATTTATTGGCCGAGATGGGCATCGGAAATTTGAGAAAGGAGATTTAGGGCAGACAATTATACTGGCTTCCTTGGGTTGCCTGAGAAATGATTAGAGTTCATAGTTGTAGTTTGGATAACTTGGGTGGGACAGGGCTTGGATGGTGCATCTGTGCAGAATATCTGGAGGTGTAGAATTTGCGTTTCTTTTCTGCGATTCTCCTGGGAGGAAGTTTGTATTCTGCAGGAGCCAACCTGTTGATGACCAACTGCAAGACAGGATTATCAGGACCTGTTGCTGTGGCAGATGTAGTCCTTTTCTGAAAATTCAGGATTTATTCAGTAGGTTTGATAATAGAAAGTGATGCATGGAGGAGGCTGGGAAAGACATTCTCACCATGGATGGGGAGATTGGTGAACCTGTTGAAGTCATTGAAGATATCTATTGGTCTCAGGAAAAAATTTCAGAGGTATAAAGTTTTGGTTACAATTTTCAGACTATTTCGTGAGTGAGTAGAATATGCAAGAAGGTATTCTCAGGAGTTGTGACCCATCATGTTCCCTAGCCCCAAAAACTTCCACCATTTATGCACTTGACAAGATGCTTGGCATTCCTGCACCAAAGATCTGCTGTTGGCACGCTTGAACCCAAATGGTATATGTACTTTAACTTCCTCACTAAAATAAAAACCACTGGTGTGGCTCTACATTCCGACACTACATGGTATTTCCCCCTCATTTTGAGAAGCAAACATTATGTCCCCAGAGAGTCTTCCACCACCGAGTGAAATGTGCTAGTATTGATGGTGATCCATTCAAATTTGCATGGTACCATATCACCAAGTTCGGCTTCAACATTTGAAAGAAACCTCCAGAGAATTTCATTGCTGTTCACTCTAAATTGATGATTTCTTCAACATCTATATGTACATTCGCGGAGATTCCATTTGAAAGTTTACTCTTTGAGAACATACTATAGTCATGCTATAGACAATTCTCAAATTGACGTAACCAACAAAAGATCTGCGCACGACCCTCAGTGACATCTAGCAGAGCGCCATGAGATCGTGGTCATTCTTCAGTCAGCTTTCGATGACGTGTCGGGTTGTCGGATGTGGTTGCAATCGGCGTCTGAGGCAATGTGGTCCGCCCTCCGCCCCGCCTGGTGGAGTCGGCCAAGTTTTCCCCACCCTCCCGGCAGGGGTGATCCTTGGTTAGGTCTATCGTCCAGTTCCTCATGGAATAATGTTCGATCTCTCCCAATACTCCTCATGCGGTACGATAGATGTCACTGAGGATCTCCTTAGATCAGCGAATTTGAGAATCGTCTATTTGCAAGAAAACTCCCATGCGTTGGCACTTTCTTTTGGCCATTTTGCCTTCGATTATCAAGAGTTGCAGTGTTTGTTCTGAAGAATGAAAGTTCTTTCCTTATCTCTATAGTCACAGGTTGTGTGATCCATTGTCTGTGTATATACCACAGTTCCCATCACCGCTTGCAACTTTCTTTCTCATCGGTAAGGACAATATCCAGAGTTCCGGAGTGTACACAAGAGTTCCCTTGAGGTGTACAACTGGCATTGATGATCATCTGCCGAAACCATTGTTGGTGTTGCTCAAGTTGGAAAGTTTCTATCATGATTGCCAGGTGTGACAATAGATGACCTTCTGCTTGATTGCTTGGTTGCTCTGGTCTCGGCCACTGGAGGCTGAAGAGAGGTGAGGCACGGTGCAGGTGGTCATGCTCATCCAGTAGCTTTTCTACCGGGGTTTGGTCATTGATCGAGCTGATGGTCAGGTATGGCCATGACATACTGTCTGGTGGTTGGCAAGAACTTGGTATGAGAGGTGTTCAGGCGTAGTCTGCAGAAGAGTTTGTTTGTCTTGGTCTACAGGAGTTTTGATGTGGTAGGCCTGTATGTTTCAGGCAATTCTGTTTGTGGTTAGGGTACTACTAGATTCTGTGGTGTAGAGTTTTAATATGGTGGCCGGGCCTGAAGGTGTCTATCCATGGAGAGTTTTCTTATGGAACTTGGTTCACAGTTGACCATTTTCCTTGGCTTACGCAGAGACAAATGACATTATCGGCTGCTCATAGTTAAATTGCCAATAGAGAACCAACTCTCGCAAGAAACCTCTCCGTGGGTAGGTGCCTCAAGCAGTATGTTTCAGGGGAATCTTCAATTCAGCACAAGGTGATGGCTGCGCCTTTTGAATGTTGTCCATTTTCTCTGTCTCTTCATGGATAAAAGCATCTTCCACTGGATCCAGTTAGATATCTACAACAACATACCGCACTCATCATTACTCAACAGTGATGATTATGACTGCGTATGACTATTTCCACGCCCCACGTTGCACATCATAGATACGAGACATCACTTGACATCTTCTCCCGTAGTATCACATCCTCTCAGAACGCGAGGGGAAATCTGCTAGTTTCACAGAAGATACAACAAATTTACCACAAGTAATCGATAAAAGGACTGGAACATTTCCGCTCAGGTTTCCTCGATCAATTTTACTGGTTATTAAATGTTTTCTCTGGCTATCGTTGGGGTAGTTCCTGGCCGTGACGAGTAGAGCTGCAGCCATGGAGGGAGGAAATTGATTACTTATACCAACAACGGATGGCTCTTATTCAGGGGTGGATAAGCAGCTTCCAGTTGCGTGATACGCCAGACAGCTTGGAGTATTGTCGGGTCCTTGTCTACCCGCTGTCTACCCCATGGACCCCATCTGAGGGCAATAAGCTAAGGTTTGAATGGTAGCAGCAGCAGGAGAATCAAAGATACCTAAAATACCCTAAGTGGATGCAGTAGATTACAGACTTCTTGTCTAGTTTTCCCTTCGTATAGAAAAATAGACAAGTTGATGAATAGACTGACAGACATTCCTAGATAATGAATAGTTGAAAAGAGACAAAGTTGTCTCATGGAATGACACCAAACCGGTACTCGCACATAGACCAAAGCAGCACCTGAGCAACACTGGAATAACACTGCCATGGGCTGAGGGAATATGTGTGGCGGTCTAGGAAAACCCGTCAGATGTCGTCAGATGTCGCCGAGTGATCAACAAGGGCTGTCAGATTGCCTGTGCATTGATCTGCTACTGTTTACCTGTTACATGTACGTAGTACATTTCAGCTATTGAAATGTGCAGATTCACCAAGACCATTAACACTTTCCTCAAACGCGACATCCGATGGGTTCATAGACTGCCTCACATATGAGAAGTAGGATTTTCCAAATTAGTTGAGTCTGACATCACAATTTGTTTAGTTTAGATGGCCAAGATAATGGTATTGTCTGCCAGTCAAAACAGATATTTTCAATGTAAATAGGCCACTTGTAAGTTTATAAACTGGTACCGGAACTATAAAACTTTCTATAGTTTGAATCCCTTTCAACTTGTATCTGAGGCGGTAGTTGTTTGACCACCTCAACCCTCATCCAAATATTGGAAAATGCCTTCTTCAGATGTCTTCTATATGTATATCCAACAGGCCATCACATCAATGTTTCAGTAGTGTTGTCCATGTAAGTAGATTTGACAAATGGGCAAGACAGTCTCCCGGGGCGAAATTTGTAACTCCATTTTGTAGTATATGACAACTAAAGTGGATTGTTCTGACAAGTGGTTGTTGGACTCTGTCCCTCTGTCAGACGGGATTCCTATATACGTTTGCTAAAATGGATAGGTAATCAAATATTAGTCTGAAATCAAGTTCCCTGGTCATCTAGCATTGCATATATGACATCGGTATTGGTTGGTTCTGTTTTGGCCTCTGATAGCTTTCTGCCTTTCAGGAAATTGACTTGACTGGAGCGACAAGTTAGTCAGTTGTACAGGATGTATCGAAAGGAAAGCAATTAGGCTGTATAGGAAGAGAGATTACTTTTGACAAACCTCTCATTTCGTAGTGGTTACTTTGCCACATCTCCAGTGAGAGGTTAACATTTGACAAGTTTCTTACTCAAGCTTGTAAGCACACAGACGGAAATCTCAGTGTGACTTCTGTGTGAGCCATGTCTGAGAACTAAAAACTTATGCGTGCTGCTTCATCTCTGTGAGTTTCATAGCCACAACACAACTCAAGGTTTTCAAGTGCAGGAGTTAGGTGATCTTGATGAGATGGTCTCACCAACATGAAACTGTATGCGTGCCTCCATCTTCAGGCCTGATTCCTGATTCCTGACCAACAACTTGTGACCCTGAAAGTTAGGGCCAATAATGCCTTGGCTTCGGCCCTTCACTACCTGTAACTTTATATCTTTTAGTGTAAATAAACAAATGAAACGAAAAAAATGAGTCGGAATGCGACGGGAAAGAAGCTCCATGATGACACCAGACAACAATTGTAGAAATGGACGAAGTCAAATTTCAAAATGTGCACCATTGGTGTCACCTCGGGTCTTCTTCTGTGCGCATTCTGACTGATTTTGCTCTCACGGGTCACATTTATTGGCTGAAAATAATTCAATTGCTTTTTCAGCGGATGTCCATGCATGATTGAACTTCCCTTCCTGCTGAAATTGACTTGTTACCTCGTTTGAAATTTACAATTGTAAATCATGATTGCTTTCCTTCTGTCATTCCAGGTGAGTTGTGCTTTGCTGGTCAAATCTATCGATGGGTGTGGTGAGTGTAAAATACAATCGACTTTTCAATTTCAAACCTTTCTGTAGAGCTACCATCAGGACTGATCACTTTCACTTCATTTATGGAAATTCCTTTGAATACAATTGAAGTTTTACTAAAAGTATTTCAAAGGAAGAATGTGCTTCAAGAGAGGAAAGACAAATGAGAAGTTTTCCTGCGAAGATGTAGACCTATTGAAGTATTAGCTTGGCATATCATCAATTGCAAAAGGAACTTCTTGCATCAGGTGAGCAGGTGAGCACATGGTCCTGTGACCATTTCATTCATTTCATGCAAGGGTAACTTCAATCAAACCTGATGATGGAGAGTATCAAGATACATCCATGTTCCACTCCAAGTTAGCTCACGACAACAACCATGACATCTGATGGCTGGCAATGGAACTAATGCTTTGCCTCATGCTTGTGGTAGTTGGCTCCAAGCAGCTGTCGAGGTGGAAAATGTGGCATGATTGAGTCACGGCATGATAAAAAGATGGCACTGTCATCATTCGTGATTTCATGTGCTGTCTTTGATATGATGAGAAGAAAAAGCCTTGACTGCGCCTTCACTGACAACACTGATGTGACTGTTCCTTTCAAAAGGACATTGGTTGTGCTGGGGTTCTTTTTGGATCCCAGAACCTTTGTGCCTTTTTGGCAAAAATCACTCTAGCATACACATCATGACATGAACATGTTCTGTCATCAACTCTAGAAAAGAACAGCAAGGTAACTGCATTGACGATTATGTTGATCTAATGATAGTACTCTTCTTCCATCAATCAATCTGAGATTCATTATTTGCTATGCCATCGATCGCTTTCATTGCCAAGACCTTTGACATTTTGCGTGTATGTCATGAAGTCAATGTTGTCTACCCATGATACCAAGGAAGCGGATGCAGAGACAGTAAGAGAGGCTGCTCTATTGTCCCCAGGTATGGCAAAGATCAATATCTATTTGGTGTGTCTAGGTATTTGGAATCACATGGACAACAGCTATGGTTTCCTATAGATTTGTAATATTTGTGGCCGTATTGAATGGCAATCCAACTTCAAAGGAAATTTCCAATGTTTCCTTAACTGTAAATTAGAAGTAACTTTTAAAACTTGTAGTTTCTGGTTTTCATGATATCTCACTAAGATACTGAAGAAAAATTGAGAGTGAATGATCTTGTATTTTTGTCTCCACTGAGATCATTTTGTTTCTAAAAAAGACATTTCTAAAAATGGAGTTTTCTTGATACATATTGCAAATTGGTACTGAAAACAAAGACAGGGTTGTAGAATAAGCATTGGATTGTGAAAAGACTAGATGTTGAATTATAATATGGTGTAACGGGTCTGCGGCTTGATATATGACTCACAAGCATAATTTCCGTTGGCAAATGCGTGTTGAATGATCGTCTGCATCATTTCCCATTAATCTCACGGTTGACTTTCCATCAAATGACAAGTGATGACAGTATGAGGTGAATCCAAATTTTTCCATGGGTGATGATAATGAGAATAGGAAGCCCATCATCAGGCTGATCTTGCCACTAGGACGGTGAACCTGTGGTGCAAGCTCCATGAGACTTGTTGCTTTTGTTAGCCTGGACATAGATGTCATGGTAGAGGTGGTACCCTCCGTGTCACTAAACTGTCCATGTCATTCTTGCGGAATTCAAAACTATGACCTCTCACAGCTGGCAGCTGGTTCTTTTCTCCCACAGCAGTTGCTATCCAACATCTTTTGGTGTTTACTGGGTCTTTTCTCCCACATCAGTTGTCATCCAGCATCTATTAGATTTCCTGGTCCTCTTCTCTCCCACAAGTAGCAGTTGGTACTGATAGTTCGGTCAATAAGCTCAAAATTGTGACCCGATCAGGACATAGCGGACAAAAGCGCCATTTTTGGCTCAAATGTTCCTTTAATATCGTACTTCAATTCTAGAAGGGGCGCCCAAGTCAGATCACCATGGTAACGTCAAAATCGGTGTTGAAGTTTTGGACACTGACTTTATCGTTGGACCCAAGAACTGAGCTTTGTACAGGAAAATTGGACCCGATGTACAGCTAACTTTTGAATGGTTGGATTTACACCCCATAAATGTATTATCAACAGATAGAAACATGGTGCCTCAGAAGCAGATAAGCATGTTCTTAATTGTTTTCAGTAGTTATGTAATAAGAAATTACGTTTTTTATGCAAATTCACACAAAATGGGTCAAAATATATAAAAATTACAATTGCAATTACCTAATCAGTTAAAAATTACTAAAAGCATGCTTATATGATTATAAGGCACCATGTTTCTATCTCTTGATAATACATTTATGGGGTGTAAATCCAACCGTTCAAAAGTTAGCTGTACATCGGGTCCCATTTTCCTGTACAAAGCCCAGTTCTTGGGTCCAATGATAAAGTCAGTGTCCAAAACTTCAACGCCGATTTTGACGTTACCATGGTGATCTGACTTGGGCGCCCCTTCTAGAATTGAAGTACCATATTAAAGGAACATTTGGGCAAAAAATGGCGCTTTTGTCCAGTTTGTCCCGATTTTTCTCGTTATTGACTCTACTATGAGCATCTTTTGAGTTTCCTGGTTCTTGTCTTCCAAAACTAGCAGTTGCTATCACAGCATCTATTAGATTTCCTGGTTCTCTTCTCCCTCAACTAGGAGTTGGTATCCAGCATCTTTTGGATTTCCTGGTCGTTTTCTTCCACGTCTAGCAGTTGCTTTTCAGCATCTTTTGGGTTTCCTGGTTCTTTTCTTCCACAACTAGCAGTTGCTATGGCAGCATCGATTAGATTTCCTGGTTCTCTTCTCCCACAACTAGGAGTTGGTATGCAGCATGTTTTGGAGTTTCCTGGTTCTTTTCTCCCACAACTAGCAGTTAGTACTGAGCATCTTTTGGGTTTCGTCATTCTCTTCTAGCATGTCTAGTAACTTTGGGTTTCCTGGTCCTTTTCTTCCACATCTAGCAGTTGCTATCCAGCATCTTAATAGGGTTTCCCGGTTCTTTTCTCCCACATCCAGCAGTTGCTATCCAGCATCTTTTGGGTTTCGTGTTTCTTTTCTCCGACATCCAGCAGTTGCTATCCAGCATCTTTTGGAGTTTCCTGGTTCTTTTCTCCCACATCTAGCAGCTGCTGTCGGCATCTATTGGGGTTTCCTGGTTCTTTTCTCCCACATCTAGCAGTTGCTACCCAGCATCTCTTGGATTTCTAGGTTCTCCTTACCGTGTCTAGCAGCTCTCCAACAGCATCCAGGTTTCCTGGTTCTTTTCCTTGGCTAAGATGTGGGTATGTAACATAAACAACCGATCATGACGGTGTCCTATCCATGATTGTGGGATTCGTTCAACCTAAAGTAGAGGGTGTTTGTATTGTTCCATGTGATACTTGTTCTCCAGTTCTAAGGAGAACTAAACTGCTGTTATCTGATAAGTCTCTGCGATCAAAATGTCATGTTTTTTGTGCCTGATTTTGAGTATGCATGACAAGACGATCATGATATGTGTTGTCATTCTTTTCTTGTTTGCATTAGTGTGGGTTGGGTGTCGGTTGTCAGGATTACCTATCTTCACTTGACTTTCCTGTTGACTTTTCCAAGTTTGATGATGCATTCCATTGTGTTTGTTGTGAGTGCTAGGTAGGATTTTCTGATGTGCTGTATCGGTATTTTGCCATTTCTTAGCCTTCAGCACAGCCTTCTGTGAACCCTTGTTCACCAAGGGTCGTATTCATAAAGCAGTTCTATCGTTAGAACCGTCTTAGGCCGATTCCAAGTATCGTCAACTACTGTACCTGGAACCGGCCTAAGACGGTAGAGCGCTTGATGAATATGACCCCAAGGGTTCCTCTGATGCAAAAAAGGATTTGTGAAGTTTTGCCCTTTTCCAAGGGTTGAGGTGATATGTTGATGTTATTCTATGCCAAGCTTGGCTTGGCAGTCTGTGGGGACATTTGAAGTCATCTCCCTTGCCCCTATCTGATACAAAAGATCAGAGTTATCTGTAAAGTTTCTCTTGATGCCAAGGGTTAAGGGGATCTTGTGGGCATGATGACGAACCTGGGTGATATCTCAGGTAAACTCTATGCCTAGAAATAAAGACAAATAAAATCAGGTCAACTTGGTCTTATTTTGTGCCAAGGCGTAAACTGCCAAATTTCACCCTATGCCAGGGCTTGAAGTGATTTTACGACTGGGTGCAAAATAATGTCAAGGGTCGTGGTGCTATGCCAACAATCTTACACCTTCATTGTATGCTGACAGACAGGCAGGCTTTTAATATTCGATAAATTATTGAATTTGTCAAGTGCTCCTAAAAATATCGGATTTGCCCCTGGACATCGCACTCTAACTACAAAGCCTGTTAGGACCAGTGAAGTTCAACTGAATAATCAGCTCTCGTCTTGTGTTGTCTGTTTTGTGGTTCTGAATCGTTTGAATATTCCAATAAATTCTTACTGCGCATTCTCTAGGCCCCAAATATTGACAGCCACAAAATTTGATATTTTGAAGAAGTCGTTACACATTACATCATTACATTTTTCCTTTGCCTTTTATTCTGTCGAGATTTAGCTTGACAGGCGTGGGACCTGGAACAAGGAATTCAGATTATCATTCAAAAATCGTATCTCCACCTACATTACCAATTCAAGTTGTTAACGAGATAAATTGCCTTGGTTGCCCGCAAGCAAATATGAGAAAATGCAGTGAAGCATTTCTCACATGTATTCGAACATGTTTGATTGGAATCTCTGCTTTGTTGGCTATCGCTGGGGAAAAGGGTAAACCATGCGCGAGTAAACATATTTTGTTCAGACGATCTAGTTTGAATGGGTTGTGATTCTGGTAAAGTTCATCGTTAGACACGCTGTGGGCCTGTTCCTAAAGTAGATTACCTCTAGTGTTGATATTCTAGAGAACATTGCGAGAAGTTGTTCTTTGGTTCCCCTTGGCTGCCAGAAAAATGCTACTGGTAAAAAACAATCTGTAAGTGTGTTATTGACTAGCAGTATTTCATGTGTCCAAGGGGTGGCCTACCTATGAGAGAAAAATCTATCATAAATAGCCTATAGCTCTTTCGCTGGAGAAAAAGGAGGTGCCAACAACCCCTTCTTTTCCAAGACCCTTGAAGGATACACCACTGATACCTTGTGGATGAACCCGAACCCATGATGTAGCTGCCTCTAAATATTATCAAAATGATGTCTTCCCTGGAATATCCACGAATAGACCATGCAGAAAGTGCTAAGGTGGGGGTCGGCGGATTGCAATGAAATTTGGTGTGTAGTTACCCCCTGGTGAGGGGCAAAGGCAAGCAAAATATTGGCCCAATTAATTGGCTGGTTGGGTGTATATAGCAAAATAGGGGTTAAAATGGGTCAACCCTCTGCAAGGTCCTGGTTGACAAAACTGCTCTGAAATTGTAGGGTGAGACTCCATCTTTAAAAAACAAAAAGAAAATCTTTGCCCGCTCTTTCCATTGCAGAGATATGCCTGTGTATATGTAGACATTTTGATGTACATGTACATTCGTAGTACATCAGTAGTGCATTTATGCACCTGCATATCTCTACAATGGAAAGAGCGGGCAAAGATTTTATTCCTTTAATAAAGAGAGACATCCCCCTACTCCTTTCCCTGATGTGCTCACCTTCCTCACCCTTGCAGAGGGTCCGTAATTCTTCGCAGACCAAACCATACCTTTTTTGACATGAGTGCAAAAAAGCAGCGTACCTTTAAATCAAGAGTGATTTGGAACAAACGAAAAATGTGAAAAAATTACAGGGGGCATCTATTTTCATTCACATATAAAAAATATCTACTGGTGTTGCCTGCCAACGCCTGAAAATTCACTCAAATGGGCAGTATTTTGATGAAAAAATTGCTGTTTTCTTAAAAAATGCATTTTTTGGCTGTATTTTTGCCCCTTACTCCCAAACGGTGTGACCAATCTCCGAAATATTTGGCATGTCTTTGTTGTGCCCCAAGACCACCTTCTGGTAGGAATTTGAGCCAGATCTGCCGACCTCCCACCTTAGCACTTTTTGCTGATTTTGCATGGTCTATCCGTGGACTGACACTTAAGCACATCATCCATAGTGCTTTGCAAGAAATTGTGGCTGTATGGTTATACAGAGTCAAGCTTTGAGTCAATCCTGAAAAGGGTAGTTCTTCAGCCGTGTATGCTTATTGACAAGTGCCTGCAAGCTCAAAGCAGCATCCTGCATTGGAGAAAAATCATCTTGATTAGTCCGTCAAATGCATTCACGAAAGCATCTTAGTTAATTAGTCGCTGCAGTGCTTCAAGGTTGATTACAACCCGTCAGGAAGAATGTGACTGCATGTGTCTTTCTGCCTGGGAATTTTACATTTCTTCTGGCATGATGTGGCAAAAAGGCCTTGGTAGTCCTGTGGTTACCTCCAGAAAGAGACCACCAGAGCGTTAAAATGTATATTTTGTGAAAAAAGCTTATTACTGATATCAATCATAGCCATTGCCAGTATCAAAAACCTTTAAAAATGGAATACTTGATTGGAATCACTGAGTCAAACGGGCAGTTCCAAAACCGGCAATTAGATATACTAATATTTGACATACTACAAAGAACGATAAGCCAGCAGGCCTTTTTTCTGGAAAAAAAATCATTGGAATATTATCGTCAGATCCATTCCTTTCAAAAGAAGATAATGGGAAATGCAGTGCAATAATGATTTTTCCATTATCGATCCATGAGTCATATGCAATAGATTTTTATCCATGCATCGAGGTGTGATTAGAAAAGACGTGAGGCTTTTTCTTTGGCCGTGCAGAATGCTCTTCTGAGATAACGATTGAAATATCTCCCTCGCTAGCTGCTCCACCCTGCCTGATAATCGTGTCACCTGTCATTTGATGAGACACCGCACACTGCCACAACATGGCCATGTAGTTCTTGCACATGGAGTAGCGGCATATTAACTATCCATATGGCGTGTCTCTGGCTGTCAACGCTTGAATTGATAACTCGCTAAACCCACGTGGATTGTATACATACAATAGCTCCACGTTAAATATTTTTCCCAATAAATGATATTGTCTCAGAATCCGTGAAGACCAATAATCAATTTTATTTTTTCCATGTGAAAATCACTACCTGTGACCCCTACGTGTGGAATCTACCACAGCAGGCCCTTGACTAGAGAGCCACAGCCACAGTTGGTTGGGTCTACTCCAAGTGGGCGATAGGGTAGGCCTGTTGACTGAGGAGAGATGAGGGGCTGTGGGATACCGGTTTGATCCCCAGCTGCAGGGGTTGGCATATCCATTGGAAGAATCTGGTCGTTTCTAAGGGGATTTTGCGTGTATTGGATATGCTTTGGAGATAGCAAATGAAGGTTGTTGCTGTGGATGGCGGTAGCTTGTGTATGCATTGAAAGCTAACGTGGTTTGTCAAGCGATTCTGGCTGTAGTGATGAAATATAGGATAGCGTACTGGGGGTAGTGTTCAATGATATTATTGGAAATACATCAAGAGGAGTCTGCATTCAGTGGATCAAGTTTTGTCCAGATCCGTGGATAGAATTATTCGGACGTGACTAACTGTAAATTATTAATGCATCGGATATTAAGACTGAGAAGAGGTTATAATTGTCAAACGTGTTTTGTGATAATTTGTGTCTATTTATAGTAACAAAAGCTTTTGAAATTAATTGTGTCGATAAGGAAGTGCATTTGATATATCAAAAAACTTTGAAGCATATTCTGGAAGTATCACTTTTCACAGATTATTGTTTGCTGTAGTTGGATTAGACGTTGTGGCATTGGAAATACGTGCTGTGGTCCATACAGCTAATGCATTGGAAAACCACATTGGAAATGTGTCACATGTGCTGTTATATTTGGCTTCAGCTAATGCATTGGAAACTACATGTAAATGTGCATTTGACAACAATATTTGAAAGATGTGTCCCTGCTTGATAGTTTGATTGTGCAAATAAATAGACAATGTTTGTAGAAATCGTCCAATGAAATGCTAAGAATATGAAGGAATATGCATTGGTAGATGCTTGGAATCAGAAATGAAATGCTTTGGAAATAGATGATTGGAATCAAATGGAAGATGCATTGGAAATAAATGATTGGAATGAAACAGAATGATTGGAATCAAACAGAATGCATTGGAAATAGATGATTGGAATCAAACAGAAAAAATGCATTGGAAATAGATGATTGGAATTAAGCAGAATGCATTGGAAATAGATGATTGGAATCAAACGGAAAATGCATTGGAAGTAGATGACTGGAATTGAAACAGAAAAAATGCATTGGAAATAGATGATTGGAATCGAAGAGAAAAATGCATTGGAAGTAGATGACTGGAATTGAAACAGAAAAAATGCATTGGAAATAGATGATTGGAATGAAACAAAAAAATGCATAGGGAATAATGCTTGGAACAGAACAATGCATTGGAACTAGACACTTGGAATAAAACAAAAAATATGCATTGGATATAAAATCTCAGGGTCTCTGCATAATGTTTCTCAAATAACTTTGTTGACAAGAGTACTTTGATAGCACAATGTGAAAGGAATATGTCCCTTATTCTCAATGAATATCACTTTGGTTTCTGATGTGGGATAGGGCTAGAAACTTGGTTGCAGGCGGGGTTGTTGGCACGGTGGGTTGGCAAGATTGCAACTGCACAAGAGTGCACGGAGGTTATGATAGGTCTAAATCTCTGCCTGCAGAGTCTGTTAAGGAAATTTGAAAAGGTTGGTATTGCTCAAAAGAATTTTGACTACCCGACATTCAGTGCTGTAATGTACATACATGTACATGTATATGTACGGTGCAAGTACACTTAGGCCTACCTTTAGGGCATTGGGCATGTTTCTGTTGTCCTATGTCTTGCATGTCCTTGTCAGGACATGTCCCAATACATTCTACTATGCACTGCATGGTTACATGCTGGGCTAATGATGAAAATGTTTGCATGTACCTTTCATCTTTATGGTTCCCTTTCTCCACTGCAGATGTCATCACTGTGTTTTTTGCTTACCTTTAATTTCAGCCCATAATCAAATATTAACAACTTCAAGATGTTCCATCTCCGCAATTAGTTTCATAAAAGAAGCACTTCAAGCAAATATATCATTGTCATATTCGTCTTGTCATGATGAACACCCAATTTAATTTCATGGCGAAATTGACATGCCTTTGATGGCTTTAATACAATTGCCTCTGGACATGAGGCACGTTTGTGTCAGATATAGATGACCTTGACTACAAAGATAACTTCAAATGTCATGTTATTTCATCCTTGGCTGTATCTGATGTCAGATTCAGTATTTCAATGGAAGTTGAATGATGCAATCAATGATGAATAGTGTCAGTGATAGATAATTGCTTTATTGCTTGATGCTCATGCCTTGAAGGCATCAAAAAATGATTTCCTCTGATTTCTTGATCACTGGGCTGAAATTTTTGTAAGTGGTTTATATGCATGGTGTATTCTGTCAAACAGCTTGAATGAAAGACATATAATTGATCCTTGAAAAATTTTAGTCAGAAATTACAAGTCTCTGGTTCTTGATAATTTTTGATGGAGATTCTGTGCTACTGAAAGCAGGTGCTTGCAGTTGAAAGCGATGGATTTCTGTCATTTGAAGAGTTTGTTGCTGGCAAGACCCGCAGTTCCTCCATTCCTCTGATACAGGGGTCATGCACCTGTTACCTTTTCCTAAGAAATGTTGACCCAATGAAAGGAGAGAATTGGGTCCCCATTCTGGAGAAGATAGAACTTAATTGATGATGTCACCATTTTTAACTGGACCATGGATTAGGCATGCATCCACTGGGCCTAATGTCAAACATGGTAACCTGTCTTGTGAAGAAACAAAATTTCCCAGTATAAAAATATTTATCAATATTCAAGAATCTTATGAATTTTTCAAGTGTTTATTTTGAAACATTGAATCGAGAGCTGAATACCGTAGCTTGTTCAAGAGTGGTCGTTTCTTCTGGGAAGAAACAGAAAAAGAATTGAAGGAGTTTGCAGATAGTGTGGATCTTGAGTACATCTGAATCCTTGACTCCAAGTGGTGGTGTACGGCAAAGTTATGTGATTCTGCCTCCAAGTAGCACTATAGAGGCTATGCACGTGACGTCATCAGCGAGGTGACGCCATGTTGGATGGAACGTTGTGACATGCTGACGCAGTGCATCTGACCACATGCTCCGTCCATTTTCCATCCAACACGTGACGTCATACCCATTGATGATGTCATTTGATGATGTCAGTGCTTAGCCTCTATAAGCTACAAGTTTGGCATCAGCCACTCCATTCCCCTGCCTCTCTAGCGCAGATTGAAAGGGTTAAAATATGGATATATCCCCCATTCACAGTGTTATCAAGAAAAAAGGCTGTTTATGTCGGCAAATTATTATGGATCTTTGTATCGAGCCTGGGGATGGCTACAACGCCAATATCTCCCATGCATCATTATCAGCGTTGATAGCTTTCTGTCTGCTGATGAAAGTAAACCAAGCCACCTATAGTTAGCCAAAGAAAGACCAGAGGTAGGCTATCTCGGATGATTTTGATGGCTTTGGTTATAAAATTTGCTTCACCACTACTCGAGTTGTAATGTGATTGATTTGAGTAGAAATACCTTGCCTGATTGACTTGATGGCTTTCTTGAGGTGATGTTTTTCTTCAAAGAAAACCCATTATTGAACATCATTCTGCTGTACTTTGTTTATCTCTTAACGCTTTCTCAAACAACTTGTGCAATGGAAGGTGCAGTCAGTAGGTGAAGACTCCTCGATGAAGGTGTTCAGGTCCTCAATGGCTCAACAGGCTGTGGAGCCTGGCATTGAGTTCATTGATGTTGCAAGGCCAGTGGACTCACCATTACATTGACCGCTGTGGGAACTACGGCAGACTGCAATGTGCCAAATTTAATGTTGATGTCCTTCAGATTTTCTCGCCCTTGGTGTCAATATATTGTAGTATGTTGAACACTTCATCCCAAGCTGCATATCAAGTATGACCTTCGGGCAATGTTGTCACATTTTGATTATTGGAATCCAGGTACAAGTGTTCCTTTGAAATTTTGCATTTGTCTGACCTTGCTCTGTATAGTACTAGGCCTACTCCATCTTATTGTGTGATGTTTAACTTGGTCACATTGTCATGCAGTGGACTTTTGTATACAGACTGGACAAACAGATCAGGAATTCCATTCATAAATTTTCATCATAAGTACAGATATAGGCCCTATCATAATATACAGCAACAGGTAGGCCTAGGCTACATGTCAAGCGTGCAGGGGCCAAAGCCATAGCTATTTGGCCATCAATAGTTGTGATTCACTGATGTAATACAGTGAGAGGTCTACATCACGTTTGGCGTTGATAGGTGTGAAGTAATGACCATTGCCTGGGCTCGCAAAATGAAATCTCCAATGAAAGACATTTCCTCTTCCATCAGAAGCACTTGAATCATACTACTCACACCCCCTTTGACCTCCTTGACCGTAAAAGATACGATGTGAGAAGTCAGCTGGATGGTCTACTCACACGTGATGATGGTCAGCCCCCTCTCAAACGTGGCCATCAGGAATATGGTTCCTGTGGTGCGCTTTGGTTCGGCATTCTATACTCTTATTGACTCCTTCACAATGGAGGGGCTGAATATCTTAAGGACTAGTCAATGACAGTGGTGTGATATCTTAACTCTTTCGTTTTGGTGGTCAGTGGGAGATTTTACTGCTGTCAGACTAGGCCACCACCAGTCAGTGGTCCTAGAACGTCACGAAATTTGACTCACAGAGAAATGCAGCCAAAACGCCATCCATAATGATGTGGAGGGCATGGCTTACGTCTGTGACTCTACCTGGTAATAAGTTATAGGAGAGACTTCTATGGCTGAGTTCACTGAGGCTGCATGAAACATCACATGATGTGAAACACTTTGTAATATTTTTACATCAAGACTGTTGAATTCCACTCAGGCAATCTGATAGCGCTATCTCCGATTGCACTCTCTATCTATCAGTCATCACTTCTTCAGCATATCTTGTTGCTTCCTTGCTGTCCATTGGAAAGCTCTTAATATTTCAATATCAGGATTTCCATTCCATGCAGTTATTAGAATAAATTGCCTCAAAGCCTCGCCGACAAGGATGGAATCTGAATACACACTCAACAACTAATTTCCAGTTGTAGGATTTGAACTTGAAATGCATACTTCGGCAGCGTCAGTATTATTGATTCACCCCTTCCCCGCCCGATGCAATTACTCGAGGAGACTAGTTTAGAACCATTAGAAGCTACGTTATATTGAATTGTACCAGCTTTTGATGGGAGTTAGCGCCATTTTGACATCAGAGATAAGAGAATCTGGACGATATTGGTTGTAATGCCATAGTGAACCAGTCACTGATTGGAATGTTTGCCTGGGATATTTTATTAGGTTTACCGTTGGGGGATGCTGGGGAATGATGATAGACTACCCTATGGAATTGCATGAGTCGTCGTCAGTTTGATCTTGTCGTNCTTCAGCATATCTTGTTGCTTCCCATGCTGTCCATTGGAAAGCTCTTAATATTTCAATATCAGGATTTCCATTCCATGCAATTATTAGAATAAATTGCCTCAAAGCCTCGCCGACAAGGATGGAATCTGAATACACACTCAACAACTAATTTCCAGTTGTAGGATTTGAACTTGAAATGCATACTTCGGCAGCGTCAGTATTATTGATTCACCCCTTCCCCGCCCGATGCAATTACTCGAGGAGACTAGTTTAGAACCATTAGAAGCTACGTTATATTGAATTGTACCAGCTTTTGATGGGAGTTAGCGCCATTTTGACATCAGAGATAAGAGAATCTGGACGATATTGGTTGTAATGCCATAGTGAACCAGTCACTGATTGGAATGTTTGCCTGGGATATTTTATTAGGTTTACCGTTGGGGGATGCTGGGGAATGATGATAGACTACCCTATGGAATTGCATGAGTCGTCGTCAGTTTGATCTTGTCGTGATGTGTGTCAGCAACAGTCTGGGTCTGTCTAAGGTTGACATGTACCTGTGATGAAATCATCTCGTCTAGGAAGTTGTTTTATGAGCAAAAATATTAAATCAAGAACTGGCATCGTCAGTTCAGTTGGTAGACAGATGATATCAGTCATTTGGCGGCAGTACAAAGAAAGGGAGAAATATGTGGTGTCTAAAGAGTGTCACCCATCCTACCGAATGAGGATGGGCCAAATCTGTAGATTCCAAAGCCATACTGATTGAGAGACTGGCCAAGGGGACTGGAGGTTCTCAAATTACAGTTTACGTAACTGTTGTGACATCCAGTTAAAGCTATAGGCCTCCATGGTCTACCACAAAGTATTGGCTTTTCAGTCTGACTGGGTGGCCTGAGTGCCCTGTGCAATTCAACCTACGGAGCAGGTACGTAGGCCTACATGTTGATAAAGACACATTTTAGTAAATTTAAATAAAGACAAGGCTTTACCATTCATGGAGCAGTTAGTGAAATTATTGGAACTATGGCCATCAACGTTTCTAAATAACCAGTAGTACAGATTACTTTATAATCTACAGATTTTGCTAGAAGTGTATCATTTATTCGTCACAAAAGTGATACATGCTGACATCAGCATCAACCATTTGATTTGCAGTGAAGATGTGGCTAGCCACGCTAACATCAATATTGACGAGTGATAATTAGAAAGCAACTCGTATCCACAAATGACATTGAAACCAATCTCGTGCGAACACGAGGCAGTTCGTTTATGAGTCAGGCAAAGCCATCAATTGCTGTAGTGATTTTTACACCTCGTTGATGCCGACGATTCTAAGCGTTGTTGATTTCTCTCTAAGTTGGTGCAAGTGACAACTACATCAGTGTAGATGTTGATTTAGAAATCCTGGCCAAGTTGGTTTGGTTAAAATGACCTGTATTATTATAATCCAATATCCTGTAAGGCCAGTCGAGGTGGGAAAAATTTCAGCAAGGCCGCATTGCATCCATGTGAAATGCACTCCTGCACAACTGCTATATTCATCAAGTCATTAGGTCCTGATTAGAATTTGAATGGTGAAAATGTACATGATTTTGTGTCAAATTATGCAATGATTGCAAATTAATTACATGTACAAGCCATACAACAATAAATAGAAGGAACACGTTTTCTGTACCTTGCAGTACTCGCTTACTTTGCAATTTATGGTCAAGTTCAGGTGAAAATGTGTTCCGCTAATGCATAGGGACAGCAAAGGTTAATTGTTGTTGTGATTCTTGCTACATGCTACATTCTCATGCGTATTTGCATTTAGCATGTAATTGCTGGATCAACAGATTCTTTGGAACAGTCACTTCATTTCTTCAAATGCTGTGCATCCATACACTACAATCACCGTTCAGCTTGCAGTGAAACCCAGCCTTGTGACGTAAATTTTTCCAAGTTCAAAAACTGTGAGGTGAATTAACCAAATGCAGCTGGAGTTGATTCTAATAAACTCAGGCAGCTGAGGTGGCTGTCATTAAATATTGATTAAACCATGTTGATCGACTGCATCAGAAGCGAACTACCGAGTTCTTTCTTCTTCGGATATGTTTTCTAATGAAAATTTCAATGGCAGATGTGAAAACACCAAAAACCTATCGAAAACTATAGCTTTGTCACTTATCCAAAGATGGCTGCCATGGCAGCCATATTGACTATCATTTTCACATCCCCAATGATGAGAGAAAAATACCGATATTCCTGTGATGGATGTGGCATTTCCTGGTGGATGGCTGTAGTTGATATATGGGCCACTAGGGGCACTGCTCATCGAATATGGCCACCACGGCAACCATTCCTCTTTTCCTGCCCAACTCTTTATCCTTGGATGAGATGCTAAAAACAATTGTTTTGCTAAAGAATGTAAATCTGTGTACATTTCCCTCCATTTGATTATTTTCAAGGTGAAGTTTTTATTCCTCACCACATTCATGTTTGCTTTCTCTTTCTCATTCCAGGTGAGTAATGGTGATGAGACAGCCTTCCCTACCGTGGTGAGTACTGGGTAACTCGGCTCGATTCTGCTTTTAAGAGAAAAGTGGCTTTCAAAGGAGTATTTATCGGAAGATCCTCTGGTGTGATTTTCTCTCCACTTTCTTCCTGACTGACACAAATGTCAAAGAAGTTTCACCGGAACTGATTCTTGTCGATCACATTCTGAAAGGCTGACCACAACAACAAGATTTTGTCCCTGGTTCTTGCAACTTTCTTTACCTTTTGAAAAATGTGCAGAGCATCAGGGTTGACAGCCACTCAAAATCATCCAATAGACAAATCCCAAATTCCCAGATCTGCGCACTTCCGCCAAAATCGCAAACACAACCTCGACCTGAAACCAGCTGACGTGATGCAATCCATGATTCAGCAATGGTCGACTCTGACGCAACGTCGTCGAAGTCACTGTCGTGGGGTTCTCTGCGTCACGTCATTCAGTTTCAGACTGAGGTTGTGTTTGCGATTTCGGCGGAAGTGCGCAGATCTTTCTCGTTTGCGTCAATTTGGGATTTGTCTATAGGCCTTAGATAATATAAGAAGAAAAACAAATTATTTTTCATCTGGAAAGTTAAAGTAGGCCTATATAGATATCTTGAAATCCTAGAGACAGTGCAGCTTTAACATGGGCATCTCCTTCGCTTGATCTTGGAACTTCTAGAATTGATACGCCAGTGTCAAACATGAGGCCATTTGTCAGTTGCTTGACATCCGATAAGAAAACTGTCCAGAATGTGTCACCTTCACCGTCCTCCTCCACGGAGTGTTCTGTATCGACGTCCCTGCCCATTTCATCCTAATTAGCTGGTGTCTGTACCTGTTATAGCGCAGTCGGTAAACCCCCAATGGGCATTGTCTCATATAGCGCATGAGATTAGCAGCCTTCACAAGACAAGGCATTGGCTGGGTGTATGTTGAGGACAGGTGAAGGTATTCTTAGCTGGAGAAATAAATGGTGGCTTGTTGATGAAACTGGCAATTCTGTGTGGAACATTGCTAACATTGGTAGTTTTCTGTTGAAATGTACATGGTCATCAGGTCTGAAATGTACAAGGTCATCAGGCATGAAATGTACAAGGTCATCAGGCATGAAATGTACAAGGTCATCGGGCCTAAAATGTACAAGGTCATCGGGCATGAAATGTACAAGGTCATCGGGCATGAAATGTACAAGGTCATCGGGCATGAAATGTACAAGGTCATTAGGCCTGAAATGTACAAGGTCATCAGGCCTGAAATGTACAAGGTCGTCAGGTCTGAAATGTACAAGGTCGTCAGGCCTGAAATGTACAAGGTCATCAGGGATGAAATGTACAAGGTCAGAAGTACATGGAAATGTAAGATGCGTCTTTACCTATTTTCATCGCAACTGATAAGCTATGGTAAAATGGATGAATATTATTTCTACTTTGATATTCTACCTTCTCCACTTGATCCTTTCATATATCTACTTTGTGATTGAAAGCAGTCATTCATAGTTCATATAACTTGCTGTAGGCCTACAGCTGAAGATCTTGAACTGTATCCATGAGTATCATGTATCCATTAAGTATCAGGGGAAATGATTTTACAGCTGTCCAGAAGAGCTGGTGAGGAAGATCGACTCAAATATTCCCGAGTTAACTAGTGTCAACTTCATCATATCCCCTCGCAGTTGGAACATGATATAGAGTATACAGTAGAGCCATGGTCATAATGGGCAATCAATACTACACGGAACAAATTGGACACCAATAAGGGCCAACACCCTCATTTATACCCGGCTGTTCCCTCAATCAATCCTTTGATGGTACCTGCTAATGAGACCCTGGCCGTCTGATGATGCTGTGCAGGGTTCTCCCTGGGCTTCCTTTGCTCTTCTCTTTCAATCAAATCATCAAGGGTCTAAAAGAATGAGACTTTCCTTGCTTGGAAATTGAAAAAATATTGGCTTTAAGATTGTGGGCATCTCTTCAGGGAATTATCAATAGCATCTGATGTTTTAATGTGGTGCAAGAGGAACTGGAAGTCTTCAGGTGAGGGCACATTGATTTCAAAGAGTGTCATTGGCTAATATTCATAAACGGTAGCAAGTGCTTTTACTTCAAGGTTTGCAGTACATTTACATTGTAGCTTGCTGTCCAAATCTTAAGTAAAAGCATTTGCTAACTTTTATGAATACCAGCCATTGTGTCCCTGTCTTGGATCCGTGTCAAAATCGATAATCGGTCCTTGTCTTTTTCAATTATTTGTCACATCTTGGAGTACCATTAGATGTGACGCCACTGCTCCTTCCGATATTATGCTGACGCAGAATGAACACATTCAGGTGGACGGAACTTGGCTCTGCAGGATTTTTCTGATGCCCACAAAAAATGTCAACTCGTAGGCCTATCAACCACAATTGGAATTTTTTGGACTTCAGTGCACTTACCGTGATGAAAAATCCTCTTGGCTCTGAACCAATGACGAGTACATTGCTATTGAACATACCTCAAACATCGACATACATAGCCACCTAAATACTCGGCAGAAATCAGCGTAGTTGATATCGTTGCCATGGCAACAGAAACTATCGTTGGTAACTAGAAGGTTAAGACTTAATCAACATGGATGATTTCAGTGTAGGGACGTAGATTTTCTAATTGGTGGATTTCATTCTTATTCCTTGCCCCTGTTCGGTCTGATTGACAGCTTAGCTAGGAGGGCATGGAGTTCACGTTATTATTGGTTTGTGGATGTCAGATTCATTGACAAGATGGAGTCTGTATAGCACATTGTAGGCAATGTATCTGTCATGACCAGTAGCCAGAAAGGTAGCTGGAGTGTAACCACGATCGATGGATCAGGGGTTCTCAATACTGAAGACCATGGTCTGAGGGATCAGGGGTTCTCAATATTGGAGACCATGGTCTGAGGTGACTCTCTTCATCCTCACCAAATACCAGTTTGAAATCCTGGGTTGTCATTCCAATCCTAAGCAACTACTTAAGCCTGCAGCACACGTCACTACTTTCGTTGCTCGTACAGGCAATTTTCATGGTCACCACGAAAATGGCCAAGTGTGCTGTGGCCGGCAATGACCACTCACCATGGAAATTCTGTGGTGACCGCGAGTTGCCACAAGTTGCCGAAAATCAAACCAGTTTAATTTCTCACCAGGAAAATTGCTCGTAGTTGCGAGTTGTGGTGCATGATGCGTGGCCATCAGCAACACATGAGACTACTGAGTGGTGACGTCTGCTGTAAACTGGCAACCACCACAAAAATTGCCTGTACGAGCAACGAAAGTGGTGACGTGTGTTGCTAGCTTTATATTGGAGATGGTTAGCAGTTTCCAGAACCATCTTTTAGGAAAAGGTGCCGACTTAGAGGAAATGCATGGCATTGGAATTGATGCTAAGGTTTGCTTTTCTATTTTCATTAACAAGCTGAAATATGTCTGTCCTTCATGAAAGACAACACCTGGTAATTTTCCCCTCTTGTTCCAAAAAGTGTGAAATGCACAACTGTCAAGTGGCAGCACATGTTCCACTCTACTTTTGCCCCCACTACAAAAGTATGGCCATGTTACAAAAAGAATTTCTGAACATCTGCTGTTTTCCCTTCCATGAGGTTTGTCCATGTTTCACCCAACAAGTAGCAACATCTGCTCCTTCGACGAAGCCAACAACCGCTGCTACATCAGTATGCTGTGAGAGTCTTATTTACCCCCACATGCAAATGTCTAAAAAAGATGCTTAGCTGAGTAAGCTGGGTTCAGTGATGTCGTGGTATGGTCTTTTTGTTGAGACCAGGAAAATCTTCGATGCATTTTTGCCAGAAATCTAATCAATACCTTGGATGTGAACTAGACCAATTCTGTTCAATGATTTTGCTGTGAATAGAACTTGAAAAGTACATCACACGGAATGAAGAATTTCTTTACCTTCAAAGCTAATGGTTGGTGGTGAGTAGCCTTCATTTCTCCTGGTGATAGATTAGTTTGGAGCATATTTCATTTGATCCTATTCTCACCGACGGAAGCAATACTTCCACATTGGTTGCATGACAGTTTTCAATATGGCCCCCATGGCAGCCATCTTGAAGTTAGTTGGTTGTTGGACATTTCGAGGATGGTTTGTCTGATTGAATCGATTTGTGCTAACTCTGTGTGTTGGGACTATCTTGAGTAAATATAAATATAAGCATGCTGTGATTTTCAAGATCATCACCATCATGACCATAGCAATACCCCATGCAACTATGTGCGGATATTTTTCTCATTGTTGGAAGCAACACTTCCACATTGCTCATAGTAGCTTGTTGAATTATAACAGTGAAGAAGTAAAAGGCAAAATGAGTTTGTTTGTAACTTTGAACACCAGAGCAGATTACTCATGATCTCTTCTCAAGAGTTTTATGAAATATCTCTAAAAGATGCAAAGGAATGAAAAAAAATCATTGTATTGTTGAGACTATGTTACATGTTAGTTTCAAATTGCTTGCGGAACTACAACTTTTTACGTTTCCCTAAAAAATGCTTGAAGAAGACTGCGTGAGAGAACAGGCACTTTGAAATGTGACCTGCTTGGCAGGAAAGTGATCTGTACATGTGGATGAGATATCACAGGTATTGATCGTCTAAGAGAATGTTAGATCGTGAAGATGAGGGAAACCTGCATGAAACCTGGCTGAATCAATTGTTCATTTCAAAGTAAGGGTGTGGATGGAGTCACTTTTCAACCTAAATTTGGTTTTGTGAAATGTTATGAACTTTGTTGGAATTCACTGTTTGTAGAGATTTCTAGCACGAGAATGAGAAATATTTGTCAAATTGTCAGTTATCGATTTAGTTATAGATTGATATGAACATATTAAAAAGTGCAAAATATATATTGGATCAAGTACAGGGGCCAATAAAACTTGTTAACTTGTCCTTTGACAAACAAACTGATGATCACCACTGGAACTACCACCGGGACTACCACTGCAGTTCCAGTGGTGACACTGGGTTCACCACTGTTTATCCACTGGCTACATCAGATTTCTACCACTGGAAACACCTCCAGTTTACCACTGGGATCACCACTGAGTTAAAGTGAGGCCAAGAAAAATCGGCTGTTGACGCCAGCTGTGCACTGGACAATGATGCGTGGAATCTTCGCCGAGTCTGCGGTGGCTGGCGAGAAGATAGGTGGTGATTTGATAGCTTGCAATGTCGCCTGGTGTGCTGCTGTTGGGCGTTCCAAGTGCACGCTCGATGTGTCACTAAACACAGTTCAGCGATGGAGAGAACGACAAGCCTAACCTCACGTTTGCATCCTTCTGATCATCTTTTCCTCCATGAGAAATAAACCTGGTGAATCATTGCAATTCTCCAAGAAATTAACAATCAGTGGTCAGGATTCAAAGTCTCTATAGCATATTGTTCTGAAGACAATTCAAACTGATGCTATTCATATTCTGTGTTTTCCTTTCAATGTGAGGAACAAAAAATGATGTAGAGAATCACGCTGCTGGTCAAGAGACTGTGAGCAGAAGAAAAGCCCTTGTGTAGTCTTAGTCTTCAAACGTGTGAATCAAAAATACCCACAGGAGATAAGTGGGAAAACGGAAACACTTCATATGCTTCGCTTGCACGTCACATCCAGTCCTGGTGACCACTCAGCAAGAATGATTCACCTAAAAAAATCTTTCATCCACCAGGAAAAGAAACGGAGGTGTCTTTACCGAATCAGATGTGAGCTGTTATTGATGCAGAGCTTATTGAAGTGCTTTGAGTTACGTTGCTATTGTGAGGGTAATTGGTCTTATGAGCATTGTTATTGCTTCATATTAAGAGAAGTGGTGGTTCTCTGCGGCGTGGAAAAATATCCTGAGAGAATTACAAAGGCAGATGCCAGGTGTGATGTTTCATTTGCTGAAGGGCAAAAGGAACATCCTTTCGGTGGAGAGGGAGGGCATCATCCTGTGGCAGACTGTAGCATTCATTCCCCAACCATGGGCGGTCACGTAGGGAGCTAGCAATAAGAACCACTGATTACCTCAGGATGGGCAGTTATAGGATGGTATAACACTTGCAAGTGGTAATCCAAGAGATTGTACCATGTTGATTTCACTTTGGCATTCAAAGCGGTACACCTTTAGGTCCTAAATGCTTCGCGAATCCCTCCACCAATTTCAAATAAAAAATCTGGACACATACAGCACCATTTATCAGATCAGCGCATTCAATATACAAATAGTGGATGGTAGGGAGTCCAATATGGATTTTTGTTGGATGAAGAAAAGTTATATCGGACGAGGCGAAGCCGAGTCCGATATAACTTTTCTTCATCCAACAAAAATCCATATTGGACGACCTGCCATCCACTCTTTGCTATATTATGTAAATTGCCTAGCAACTATAACAACAGGCCTATGCTCTGATTGGCTGAAACTAGGAGGGCTGTCCGATACGAGGTTTTAGGATCCGATACGATGATTGAGTGTCCGATACGATGTGACATCCTATGATCACATGATGCAATCTGCTGCACATGATTGGCCAAGAACATTTGATTGCATAATATTGACAAAGATCGTCGAGCACCTCACAATGTTAAATTATAGTGCCAAAATCTCTTAGCAGATTGTGACAATATTGCTTAGAAAAGGCCAGACCTGGGATATGCTGGCAATATGTTGTGAACCCTTTGGAATCGAAAGGGTTAAGGGAAATCTGATATCGACTGGGCAAAAGGTTATTGGAGCATCCTTTGGCTGAGTGTGTATCCGATACAGACGTACATACGATTATCTGCAAATTCGCCCAATCCATTATTGCTGAATGGAACGTAAGTGATTTACGAATGGTTTGCCGTCAGTGGGTCCATTATCAGGTAAAATATTCCAAATGGTTTCGTCATGTTGTTGTAGTAAGTGAACCTTTGCTTCCTAAGACCCAGTTGAGTGTACTGGTATAGGAAATATGATACATGTACTGTGGGTGGCTTTCTGATGCTCTAACTATGAGGAACCGGCGTGCCCAAAGGAGGTGCTGGGGAACAACTCCGTTTCAACACAAAAACACATGCGTTGCGACGTTGAAAACATCACTGACGTCGCGCATTGTTCGTGACGTTATGTGCGATGCGTCATTCAGAATCAATGACGTTGCTCTTCAATCTGTTGTTTACGCTAAAATAGTCAACTTTATCGATGAAATTCAACATGTTCCAGCTTGAATTTTCGTTTGAAAACATTCAGATATGTTGAGTTAGTCCTGTAAAATTCAAAATTCAATGGACTACTTCAGTAGGGCTAGAAGTAGGGTGTAGTTTCAGAATTAAATGGCAAATAACGTTGGCTTGACTTTCAGTGTCATAGATTTAACTGCGTTGTTCGTCAGCGCCACGTCACGGATTAGTTCCACCAGTTCCTCATTGAAAGGAGCGTACGCTCTCCTGAAGGCTGTCATAGCCGTAGCTAATGTCCAAGGGCCAGATGAACCAATGTCAATATGGTAAACGAATGAACAGGAAATCTGACATTACCAACTGTTTGCCTGGAGAAATTACATCCGTGGATTACTGGCAACAGTTATCAAACCTTTGATTGGAAATGGTTGTGGGTATTACTAACAGTAGGCTAACTCAGCAGTCACGCTATCAACCGTCTCTTTAGACATGAGAATGCTAGTTTTAGTCATGGATCAAAACACACACTCTCCAAAGCGTGGTGATGTCTTCAACTTACCAAAAGCATTGTCAGAACAGTAACTTCACCTTGGAGGATTGTTCCATTAGCTGATTCGATGAGAATATGTGACCTTGTCGAGCTGTTTTAATCATAGACTAACACGACTATCAGTGATAGCTTTCTTTGTGATATAAAAATGCTGTTAGCTGTCATGGAGTTGTGTCAGTTGCCAAAGATAATGGGTAAGGTGATAAAATGTTTTTTCCCGAGAATTGGTGCTGGAAGTAGATGCTCCTTCGCAGGCAAGCGATATTTTTTGTAGGCAAGGTTGAAGGAGACCATACAACAACAGTCGGAGTTCTTGCTGTGAGGTTGCTGATGTAGATGTGTGTTCCTGAATACTCTGACGATGTCACATCACCCTAGCGCAGGTTGCATGTCAGTGGGTTGTGGTCTGTCTGAAGTGTGTGGATCCCCCAGTTACATGGCATGGCCTAGCCCGACAGCCGTAGAAGATTTCCTTGATGGCCTATAGTGGGTTGGTGCGTTCACCTCTGAGCTGGAAGTTCAGCAACCCAGAACATTCAGATTTGGTATTAGTCTGGATTTGCATACCTTTCAAATAGAAGGAAGGAGTAATGTTGTCATCATGGTTGATTTTCCCTGGTGATTTCCTTGACTTATTATTGATCACACCATCTGATGGATGAGGCAACTGTCACAATTTCCCAATGCATCATTTTCAACTCTCAAGATTCAGATCCATTATTTTTCCTCTTGAGAACTTTTTAGAAGATTTCCCAGTGTTCAGAGTAGAGAAAATGAGATGGCCTATAACCTATGACACATAGGTTGTAACTAACCCTGCAATTCGCTTTCAAAATGTTCATTAGCCTATAACCTAACCATTCACCATCTTTTTCAGTAGACAGTTCCTATATCTACTGATACTGACCTCCCTTTTCAACCCATATAGACGAAATTTCTTTCTTTCTCATGCAGGATCTGCAAGCAGAAATTGAGGCCCATGAACATGCCTTCGAATCACTCACAAGCCAAGGCCGCCAACTCTCCGACAGAGAAGAACACAAAGTGCTGAGGAAAAGAATTGATGAAATGAATCAGAGATGGATGAAGCTCAAAACCAAATCAGTAGAAATTAGGTACGGTAAATGCAGTTTGTTCCTAATTTTGCAGCTAAGTGCTAGGGGGCTTCGATCATCTTGTGTCTGGCTTCTCTCTTGGGTTGGCATGCTCAGATCAAACGTTGACTCTCCGTCTTCACAGAATTAGGAGTTTAATGGCGTTCTTACATGAATGGTAATGATAATTGGCTGACATTTCTATACTCGGGCTTCATCTGAACCTTTGATCTTTGATGATTTCCCTGTGTCCACCCTAATGTTAATTGTCTTTGATACATGTAAATCAGTATAACTGCATGTACTGTACATGCACCATGCAGCTGAGTAAAATTCGTGTTTCTGCAGCGCATTTGATGCATATGCCTTAAATATGCTGCTGATAGAGGCAGGTCTGGTGCATGTTTGATGCATGAATGAGGTATACCTATCTTTGCAAATATGCATCATCAGTGCCTCAACAATGGTGCATGTTTAAGGCATGATGGATGCATATTTGAGGCAATGCATCAGAATCATGTGCATTCTGGTAGGGGCAGTTATGATGCATTGAAACAGAGCCCAGTGTATGAAGCACTTTTTACCTGCTCTGAATAGGACACATGGTGTATGCTAGGCCTATTTCTATCTGGGTGCATGCTGGCAATCATTCGCACAAGAATTGGAGACCTTACTTTCGCTGTCAATTCCAGGCTATATCTCAATTATTCAATGTTCTTCTGGAAAAATCAGATAAATGCAAGTGCAAATTCCATTGGCGGTAATGAGAGTTTGACTTAAATGAATTAGTTTGGCAATTAAGTACCGATAATTATCCTACGGATCCGTTGATTAATTATTCCTTTGACCTGGTTGCAGGGGCCGCCTTGAAAGTAATGCTGAACAATGGACCGCCCTGCTGACAACATTGAAGGAACTGATCGAATGGCTGGCCATGAAAGATGAGGAACTCTCCCAGCAACAACCGATTGGGGGTGACCTGATTTCTGTCAAGAAACAGAATGATGATCACAGGGTAAGGCGTCTCTTCAATACAACAAGCTCTACTTAAAGAGCCCTGATAGTCTACATGTAGACTATCAGGTTACTTTGTGCTGCTTTGCAAGCAGCACACCCTCAAGCGGCGAATCCACTGATACGATTTTGGCTTGAGACGGGGTTGCGATCACCATGGCAATCAGAAGTCCTTATAAGGTGATCGCAAGGGATCGCAACCCCATCTCAAGCCAAAATCGCATCAGTCGATTCGCCGCTTCAGAATATTAGAGGTTCACTCCTTCATGAAAGTGGAGGAGCGAGTGCAAGAATCTCTGATATTCACATGATGGAGCAGCAGGACCGGGTTCAAATCCAGCCCAGGCCAGTTGGGATTGATCATTCCTGGCTCGAGCATCTTCATGGCCATTGCGTGGGAGTTAGCGGCGGTGCCTTGTACCTTATTGCAAGGGCAAGTAGAAGACCTCATTCAAGTGAGGAACATGAGTAGCTTGAGATGGTCTCCTCCATAATTACCACCGCCAATAATGCTTTGCTTCAGCCCGGATGGAAAAATACAACACAATACGAGATCTGCTTTGCTTACTTCAGGGATTTCTTGGCATTTGCACATGTGGCCTTTTCTGACGGAGGAGCAAATAATGACGACAAAAGTCCTAATCCATGTGTACATTTGCTTCTGCGGATGGTGCCTACTGGTTGATTTTTTCTATGAAATATCTAGAGAAAGGAAATGGTACAGACACTACTAAAATGATGAATATTTCATCTTCAGGAGATGAACTACTCTTCCTTGTCACGTGAACAACCCTTTAGGTGTTGTTCTCGGAAACTCGAGTTTTTTTGCACATAAGCTGAAATGTACTTAAGGGTGATTCTTTCATAAGCGATGTATAAGAGAACAAGATAATGGGTCGATGATTCTCTCTGCTTTGTGTAGAAAATATTGCTACCTTTAGGCAGCATCGTTTCATGAATGTGGTCTCACGTTTACTTTCTTAGCTATGATTGAGTGAAAAATAGCTTCTTAAATAAATCTCTTTTGAGTAGGTGGTAAGCTGGTCAGTGTTTTTAAGGCAGTGTTTACGACGAATGTTATTTTCATCTACGTAGGTCTTTAAGAACAGCTTGGAAGAAAAGCGTCTGCTGATAGAGCACAGTCTCGAAACGGGCAGAATGTACCTGAGGGAGGAGAAGGAAGAAAAACGCACAAGTTCAGATAGCGGGGAAGGGAGTCAGTCAGGTGTGTATTCAATAAATCTCAATTTCATTTGGAAATGTCAACGCGTAGTCTTTTCTTTGATCGTAAAAGTTCAAGATTATTTTTGTTGGCTGGGGCAAGTAAATTTGTCTCATGGACGGTCATTACTGCAGTAAGTCGCATGATAGAGTGCATGTGACCTTTCGGCGAGTTCTCCGAGACAGCTTATACGTCGGGTTTCAGATAAGAGTCTAGAATTGCACCCATGTCCGCTTGTTGTTTATGACTCAAAAAGGTTGTAGGATTTATTGACATTACGTGTCTCATGTTAGTACCTCTTGGAGTCAGAGTACCACTTTACCAGCTCGGCCATTTCTCAACTTCCGTTGCTTGTTGCCTGAGAAGTAAACTGACCAGTTCTGGAACTTCTTCTGAGAGGTTTTAAGACACCAGGATTGGTCAAGAGTTTACCTGGTGTAGATTACTCTGGCACATTTTGAATCAAGCCATCAGTGAATTTGTAAGACATATTTGGGCTTAGGCCATACCAATATGATTGTTCGTTTAACGGATTTCCCTCATGCCTAAAATCCCAAAAGTGAAAAAAAAATTTTTTGCTCCCGCTTGTTTAAAATGCTGTAAATTAGAAAAAAATTTTTTTTGCAAATGTGGGAAGGCTTTGTTTTTTACCGCCCGCATGCTCAAAACCCCATTTCAGGAAAAAATATATAGGCGCAAAGTCATCAAACATCGCCAAAGTGAATAAATTCATAAATTCATTGACAGTGATTGTCGTTGATGCCCTGCTCTTGCCTGTGCTACCCTTAAAAAATCTAAAATCCTTGGATTTTAGGCCTAAGAATTCATTTTGTTACCTTCACGCTCACCCTTATGTGACCACATAAAATTTATACAACTTATGGTTAGCATTTTTTTTTCTTTTTTTTTTCGCCCTCATGCTCCATCTTGTATGGCCTAACAATCCGTTAAACGAACAATCAAATTGGTATGGCCTTAGATCAATATAGTTTTTGTGGCTGATCACATTTCCATCGAAGTTTCAAATTTCTTCTTCTTACTGCAGAATCTGAAATTCCCTCTGGTGAACTGACGCCAGAACAAGAAGCCCGGCATATCGTTCGAAAAATCCGACACCACGTTCGACTTCTGAACCGGAAGTGGGCCGAGGTCAACCAAAAATCCATAGAATGGCAAGCTCGAATGGATGACATATATTCCGTACGTAGTCACTCAAACTTTACGGAGGTTTTCGGTGAGGCGTTCTTGATGCCCACTTCCCTCTCTGACTTGAGGTTTCATTGTGACCCTCTTTTTCCTCAAGTAGAAGCTAATGGAATAATCTTCTGTTGTTCTTCAGAAATTAGATATCTTCCACCGAGCTATGGATGACTTCCAGGGTAAACTTTTGTCTGCTGAGAGGGAGAAGGCACGATGGCAGTCTGTGGAAGATATCTTCTCTGTCAGCCTGCAAGATGAAATCGATCACGTTAAGGTAACTAACCTGTCCCTGATAAGTTTATTTTGACAAAGATCTTTCACGTGTTCAATTCTCTTTCGTAAATGTTACTGTCATTAAAATCTGAAGTTTCTATGGCCGTTTCCGGTCATTTAGGAGTAATCATCGTTAAATTTCTCAGAATCATAGTACAGTGGAACCTCCCTTAACGGACACCTCTGCCAGGAGGACACCTCTCTAATCAGGACACCAATGTTCAGTCCCAAACTGGTCATTTCTATTCATTTCAACCTCTGTAATCAGGACACCTCTCAATTGAGGACAGCATTTGTCAGTCCCGAAGGTGTCCTTAATAGAGAGGTTCGACTGTATAGGGCTGTCGGTCACCATCATTTGTGACCTCTGTTGTTATTGACACCAAACTTGATACCTATGAACCCTTGAGTCCAACTCAGCAGAGGACATCAAATGCCAAGTTTTGATCTGACATGATTTCTGATTCTGCCAGTAGGGCGAAATGCCCCATTTTGCTTCCAGCATTGCCATTGGTGAATGGCAATGGAAAGGGTGTTTTTTCTGCCGTTAGTGTCTATCATGAAGAATATCAATCCCGTCTTTCTTCTTCCCGCAGGGCTTCCAGACCCGTATTGTGCCACTCCAACACGACATGGACCACCTCAACAACCTCGCCAATGAATTCCAAAACGCCAACGTAGTCTTGTCCCATATAAATGTTAATAAATTAGAAGACCTTAATACTAGGTAAGGCAATAGGAGCAGTCAGCCGTGCGTATTGCCAAAAGATGGCAGCAAATTTCTCGCGCACCAATACACAGGAAAATCCACGTGATTGGTGCTCCACGTGATGGGTGACCCTTGACAAGTGTCGTCTCCGTCATTGTTGATGTTTCCATGTGTGGTCATCCTTTCGCTGCCTCAAGTGTGAAGTTTCCTTTTCAGATGGAAAAATTTAACGGACAACGTAGATGATTACCTGAAACGGTTACAGAACGCTTTACGAGAATTTGCTCCAACATCCCAACACTTTCTATCTGCTTCTGTGGAGTCACCGTGGGAGAGAGCGGTGGCAGGGAACAAAGTGCCTTATTTCATCAAGTATGTAATTGAACACTCTATTGCTGTTTACTTCCAAGTGACTGATTGATGCTTCTAATCGTTGTTCATCATTTCAACGCCCCCGTCATCTTGGTTTCAATGGGATTTTCTTGAAAATTTGTGCATGGTAGGCAATTTGTATTTTGCAACCAATCACATGTTTGGGTTTGCCTACCAGATAAGCATGCATGTGGTAAATCCTGTTGGAAACCAAGATGGCATGGACGTCAAAACGATGAATGGACCCTGTTCTGACATTTTAGTTGGGATTTCTTCTTATTGGAGTTAAATTCAACCTTAGAATTTGTCAAGTGTATGCATTTGTTAGTGGTTTTGCTACAAATGATCAAACGGCATGAAATGTTCGACATGGTGAAAAGTGGAGACAATAGGAATTTGTTTGACATGAAATAAGAACAAGAACCTTTAGGGAGCTTGACAACACTTCTTACAAAGCCAATCCATTTATAGGTTGCCTCAGATCAAGCAACGACTGTCATGACCACATGGCCTGGCTTTGAGATAGTCTAGGGACTTTGTTTGCATAATGTTACAGATATAGGCACTGGCATAGCCTGTCAAATTGGCTTGGGCATTATTTGCCTGCCAGACGTCATCATTAACCTTTACGTATTATGAATAGACGATTCTCGAATTCACAGATCTGCGCACTTCCGAAATCTCAAACGGAACCTCGATCTGAAACCGGCTGACGTGACGCCATCCACAATTCAGCAATGGTTGAGCCTGACGCAACGTCTTCGACGTCACTGTCGTGGGGTTGTCTGCGTTACGTCATTCAGTTTCAGACCGAGGTTGTGGTTGAGATTTTGGCGGAAGTGCGCAGATCTTTGTCGTTTGCGTCAATTTGAGAATGGTCTATAAACTAGATACTGATGTACTTGCCATGTTCTTTTTCAGTCATACCACTGAGACAACCCATTGGGATCATCCACAAATGACAAAGCTTCTTCGTTCTCTGTCCGAGTATAACCATGTTCGATTTTCTGCTTATCGCACTGCCTTGAAACTCAGGACATTACAAAAGAAACTTAGCTGTAAGTTGACTACAGGACATTCCAGACTTCAGATTAGTTGTTACTTGTAAAGACTACCAAACTAGACAACATTCCAGATTGCCTGTAGAGAGTGTGCTGTGACTCATTGTGATGTCACTTTTGACCAGCGGTCCGCCATTCTGACATCGACGACAAAGTGTGCCATGTATAGACCACGTCATGGTTGAAGTCACACACACTCCACTTGCACCAACAACAAAGTGTACTACATGGGTCGATGATGTCATTTCCCGTCCAATATGGCGGATACAGACTGATCCCATGACATGATGACGTCACCTACACGCTCTGTATACTGAAAGAGTTTTTGGTAACGATGTTCACCAATTCCAAGAGATCAGAGAACGGCGTGCCATAAACACAAGTCACGGGGTTGACTACATGTAACCATTCTTCCTTTTCAGTACACTTACTCAGCATGACTATTGCATCAGAGGCATTCGACAACCACGGTCTCCGTGCCCAGAATGACAAGCTCATGAATGTGATTGAAATCATCAACTGTTGTCAGTGGATGTACGAGAAGATGTCGGAGGAGCATGAACTAGTCAACGTTCCACTTTGTGTAGATTTGGTGCTAAATTGGTTACTCAATGTTTATGATACGTAAGTGAATCGTAACTTTGAACGTTCTTGGTTTGTTATGGGAGTTTCTCAGATATCTGACACGTTGTCCCACAAATCGGATGTGGATATTCTGGCTTTCGATGGTGCAAGTTTCCGCTCGGGGTCCTGTACACAGAGGGGTTACATTATTCTACATTTCACCTGAAGTTTCGGGGGGAAATTAAATACATGGCATTGATGCTCAATCCTCAAGTTGATATTGAATTAATACTTTGTTCTTTTCAGTGTGCGTAGCGGTCGACTTCGAGTTCTCTCATTTAAAGTAGGGATTATTCTTATGTGCAAGGCACATCTAGAAGACAAGTACAGATGTAAGTGTATCTGATGACCTGCCTCATAATTTGCTGTTTCTGAGAAGAAAGTAGGGCATGGATTGAATATACAGGCATTCAAACTAAGGACTGTGTCCACTCAGCATTTCCTGCGTTTTGTGCCCTGTCTGTCAGGGATAAGTTGGCTCTCTATGGGCAGTTCACCTGTAGTGACTAATAGCAGTTGGTCTTGAAGAAAGCCATACCAAAACTGACAATGATAACTTGCCCATTGAGAGCCATCTCACATGAGAAACTTGAACCTTAATTGAGCTGCAGTTGTTTCTTACTCAGTGTTGCATCCTTGTGAATTTTGACCTGCTTGATGATCTTACAGTGCCACCTTTGGAAACACCATCAAACTACTCACAAACGATCTCCTCTTAATCCTTCTGTGATCTTTTTCAGATGTCTTCAGATTAATAGCTGATTCTAATGGCTTTGTGGACCAGAGGAAGCTTGGCCTCTTGTTGCATGACTGTGTACAGATTCCACGCCAGCTCGGGGAGGTTGCTGCTTTCGGTGGTAGCAACATTGAACCAAGTGTACGGAGCTGTTTTGAAAAGGTAGAGTATTAATTCTAAAATCAAATCTACAATCTTCCACTGGTGTCATCTGACCTTCTCACAAATTAGCCCAAGCCTCTTACATGTATATGACCCCTTTCAATCAACTTCTGATGGGTTTTATTGGGAAGAAATTCCGAAAAAAGTACAACACAATCTTTAATCTTCCACATATTATTTTCAGGCTGGTGGTAGGCATGAAATCCAAGCAAGTGATTTTCTTGATTGGCTGAAATTGGAACCTCAGTCTCTAGTCTGGTTACCTGTCCTTCATCGTCTTGCTGCCTCTGAGACGGCCAAACATCAGAGCAAATGCAATATCTGTAAGGAATGCCCCATTGTGGGCCTCAGGTGAGTGCACAATCATCTGATTTACCTTCAATATGGATCCGCTGAATTCTGTCACCCTGGTTGCGCCGGTGTGCATCCGCTGCATACCATGTGTGTGGGCGTGGATGGGGGACTAATGACGATCTGTGGAATGCTGCCTCCTTCTTCAGCATTCGCCAGTATGATATGTCATTAGATTGGACATCAAGAGTATTTTCAGTCACAATTTTGGCTCTGTCCTTGATACCGGGCCTGGAGAGGTCTACCACAATGCCTCAGGGTTTCGTGGTCACTAGAATTCTTAGACTACACATTTTCNCAGGCAAGAAAGCTAAAGGCCATAAACTCACCCACCCTATGCAAGAGTATTGTACAGCAGTAAGTATCAACTCTGCTTCACGTTGTTTGTGAGTCTAATCTACATGTAGTTAACCAGTCATCCGAGTCGGCATTTTTATGGGGAGTCAAAAATTTGGTCATTTTCATCAGACGTTTTTGTTAGGAGTTAAAAAGTTGAGGAATATCGTTGAACGTGCAGTCATAGCGACTGTCTGGCTGCATGACATTGAAGTCATTTCTAAATACCTGTACCTCTTGTAAGTGACATGTAGGCTAGTGTTTGATAATGATGTTTTTAATGTCATTTTGTGTTATGAATGCTACTGTTTTCTGTACCAATGTCGCTCATCTTTTTAAAGTGTGTCTAAACACTAGTAGTCTTGCACTGAACACTAGTAGTCTTGCACTGAACCCTAGTAGTGTAACAACACTGTTTCTGTTTTCCTGTCACTGGAAAGATTTCACACAGCTGATGGCTCAGACAGTCTCTGTGATGCAGTTCTCAGCTTGGCCATCAGATAGCAGCACTATGGAAAACGGCAGTGTGTCATAAGTCTTTGGTATTGATGGGAACACCCTTCTTTCTTTGAGAAAGACAGGGAGAACTAAAAGGGTATTGGTAATATGGAAGTACAAAATTGTGTACGATTGAATTTTCTTGTGAAGAACTTTGGAATGGCATATAGCCCAGTTTCAGAAAGTTGCAAGACAACTACATGTTAGATTTTGTGTCGCACTGTCTGATCTCTTTAGTAATGAATAACAATAAGATAGGTGATGGTCCGTGGGTGTAGTAGGAACTATTCTTCAGAACGTCGTGGATATTCAAAATGGAGAAAGAACCTTGACAATGGTATAACATGTAATAATGTGCGCCGGTTCACCTGTGACTGGGCTGCAGATGACCCAGACAGAAATTCCTAACCTGACAATCATTAATTAACAAATGGTTGAGCTCCAATTCTACCACCAAAATTTCCAGCCCTGTGCACTCCGTTGTTGGGTAGCAGCACACATCTTAGGCTTTGTCTCTGGGAGGTGGGTTAGCTTCAGCCTTGTAATTGTAGTTTCCAATTTATAATCTCATGTACATGTATACTCATTATGGTCTGGTGTAAATACTCTTTATAGTCTCATGTAAATACTTCTACTGTCTCGTGTAAATACTCTTTATAGTCTTGTGTAAATACTCATTATAGTCTCGTGTAAATACTGTTTGTAGTCTAATGAAAATACTCAAAATATTCTTTTGTAAACACTACACAGATACACGACATCAAATTCATCATTTAATTGAAAAAAGAACAGCATCCGAGAAAACCAATATCAATCGTAAAAATCTTGTCTGATTGATTCCAATCTTCTACTCATCAGTACATCATATTATGCCTGCATAGCAAATCACCTGTTGCTATGGCAAAAACATTCGGGTTGCAAGGTTGGTCATGATAATTTTCCATCAAGCGCTGTCAGATTGTCTTATGCCAATAGATTGAAATTCGATGCTGTTTTCGGGTTTCTGGTTGTTTTGTGAAACTGGAGGCTGTTGGCATTGGAATTTTTGGTGTTGATGGATGAGCACGAGAAGTGTTCATGAATCTATGAATAGCAATCCTTTGGTCATGTCAAAACAGAACACTAGTCCTAGTTATCAATCAAAGGTTCTATTCACATGTTGTAAAATTTTCAACGATAGCACACTCAAAAGTATTCAAATTCTCCTCTATCATATTTTGATTTCACCGTATCCTTTGAAAAATTTCGGCCGAAATTGAATTAAAAAATCACGAATTGTGATTTGAAAAAAGCTTTAGAATAGCTGTCAAACTTGTGACATAAAAAATTACCAGAATAACTCTCATGGGTGATATATAAAAGCTGCAGAATAGCTATCAAAACTTGTGCGTAATTAAATCTTCAGAATAACTATCACAACTTTAAGGTGTGTGACGTCACAACTTAGGTGTGTGACGTCACAACTTAAGCTGTGTGACCTCACAACTCATACGTAAGAAAAGTTTCAGAATAACAATCATTAGAGTTATGACATATATAAAGAAGCTTCAGCATAACTACATGTATGACATAACAAAAAGCTTTGCTAATAGTCTTCGACAATGCTGTTAAAAGGTGTCCAGTGTGCAATGTGGGCTTGATGTCAATCCTTCTCTCTATTGCCCTTGCTTTGAGTCATGCACAACTCGGTCAGCATTGGTGGTATCATCGCTTAAACTTTGAATTTTAGTTTACCCAGTAGTTTGGAATTAGCCCTGAACTTCTTGTGATAAGTACCGGTAATGTTGAAAATTTAGGAGGGATAAGCTGGGGGGTTTTCGTATCACTTTCTTCCATTTTGAACTGCACTTTTTCTTCGTTCATCATTTCATTCAATATTTTAAAATGCAAGTCAGTATCCTAATGGTGTCACTTTGAAGAGTTTTCGAAAATATGTGCGCAAACAAGGAATATTCTGTATGAAATTTGACTCAACATTCCCTGAAAAATTCATTTATTTTGTGCTCAAAGAAGGAAGGAATTAGGCAAACATTGATGTTCAGAAAGGTGGCATCATATTCTACATGGAGAGAGAAGTCTGAGAGATTTTACATCAAAGATAATTGAGAAAATAGACATTTGATGACAAAATTCAGAAATCTGTCAAAATCCCCTTGCGCACTTATGAGTTCATCTGCCAGGTTTGAGCAGGCAGTATCATCTGGTCAAGTTTTCCAAAATCCTTGGGATGAAAGAATTTGAAGAAAGATTCTTCAGATGGTTGATGGGAACAGCATTTCCTCAAATACAATGTATTTTCAGTAGGATCAAAAATTTATAATGTCAAAACAGAACACTAGTCCTAGTTATCAATCAAAGCTACTATTCACATGTTGTAAAATTTTCAACGATAGCACTCTCAAAAGTATTCAAATTCTCCTCTATCATATTTTGATTTCAACGTATCCTTTGAAAAATTTCGGTCGAAATTGAATTAAAAAATCACGAATTGTGATTTGAAAAAAGCTTTAGAATAGCTGTCAAACTTGTGACATAAAAAATTACCAGAATAACTGTCATGGGTGATACATGTATATTAAAGCTGCAGAATAGCTATCAAAACTTGTGCGTAATTAAATTTTCAGAATAACTATCACGACTTAAGGTGTGTGACATCACAACTTAGGTGTGTGACGTCACAACTTAAACTGTGTGACCTGACAACTCATACGTAAGAAAAGCTTCAGAATAACAATCATTAAACTTATGACATAAAGAAGCTTCAGCATAACTGTGACATAACAAAAAGCTTTAGCTAATAGTCTTCGATAATGCTGTTAAAAGGTGTCCAGTGTGCAATGTGGGCTTGATGTCAATCCTTCTCTCTATTGCCCTTGCTTGAGTCATGCACAACTCGGTCAGCATTGGTGGTATCATCACTTAAACTTTGAATTTTAGTTTAGTTCAGAATTAGCCCTGAACTTCTTGTGATAAGTACTGATAATGTTGAAAATTTTGGAGGGATAAACTGGGGGGTTTTCCTATCACTTTCTTCCATTTTGAACTGCACTTTTTCTTCGTTCATGATTTCATTCAATATTTTAAAACGCAAGTCAGTATCCTAATGGTGTCACTTTGAAGAGTTTTCGAAAATATGTGCGCAGGCAAGGAATATTCTGTATGAAATTTGACTCAACATTCCCTGAAAAATTCTTTTATTTCGTGCTCAAAGAAGGAAGGAATTAGGCAAACATTGATGTTCAGAAAGGTGGCATCATTTTCTACATGGAGAGAGAAGTCTGAGAGATTTTACATCAAAGATAATTGAGAGAACAGACATTTGATGACAAAATTCAGAAATTGTCAACATCGCCTTGCGCACTTATGAGTTCATCTGCCCATGGTTTGAGCAGGTATCTTCTGGTGAAGTTTTCAAAAATCCTTGGGAATGAAAGAATTTGAAGAAAGATTCTTCAGATGGTTGATGGGAACAGCATTTCCTCAAATACAATGTATTTTCAGTAGGATCAAAAATTTATAAGGCTTATGAATTTTTGATTGAATGCAAGAAAACTTTGAGAGAAGATGCCATCTGTTGAAGTCTGAGGGTAGATGAATTAATACCACCACCAATTGATTGAGTTTGTTTCAGCGTGTCAGCTGACGAGCTGCTTTGGCTAGCCTTAGCTACTAACTGTTAACCCTTTCTATTATGGCCTTTTTCTCTCATCTCGTTTACTGTTAAAGACAACATCCGGCGAGGACGTGCGAGACTTTAGCAAGGTGCTGAAGAATAAGTTCAAGTCGAAGCGCTACTTCAAGAAACATCCACGGTTAGGGTACTTGCCGGTTCAGACAGTATTGGAAGGAGACACGCTAGAAAGGTAGGAAAATTTTGTCCATATCTTTCTTTGACCATATGTGACCCGCTCTGGCAAAAGCAGCCGCATGTCGCTCTTAGCTTGCAGGTTGAGACCAATGTTCGTCACTTTCAGTATTGTCTGTCTATTATGAAATCTAAAACAATCTATTTCTTCCCTTCTCTCCTGGGGTCATCTTAGTTCATTGATGTTCACCTTCTGAGCGACATGCGACTGGTTTTGCTGTGGAAGGTCACATATGTTTGACAGCATCTTGACTTGGGGACGTCTACAGCATATCAAGGTCAAGGTCATGGCAAACGACCATGACATTTCTCTCTGGGGCGTACTATATCTCTATTTACACAACAAACAATATTTTAATGTCAAAAGTGCACCAAACTTATTTCACACTTGAGCAGAATTTCGCCTGTGAAGTCATGAATTCTTTACACAACATACAGTACAGGTCACAATTGACATCCCTACGGCTTCGCGTAAGTTACTCGTAAGTTATGCGTAGCTTACGGCTTTGGTTTCGCGTAACTCACTGCGTAACTCGCCGAAATCGCGTAACTCGCCTCGTAAATCATTGCGTACCTAGCGAAATTCGCGTAACTCACCTCGTAAGTTACGCTCGTGAGTTGTTGCGTAAGTTACGAGTGACTTACGCGAAACTTACGCGAACTTAGGGATGTCAATTGTGACCTGTACTGTAGAGATAAAAGTGGAAAGTTTATTTTTAGAAAAACTGGAAATTCATACATTTGGGACCTACCCTGTCACAATGGATAATTGGATATCTTTGTCACGGGGCGGATAATCATCTCGCGAAATGATGTGGATCCTGATGAAAAAAAAGACACTATATATATTTTTTGGCTATTTAATTAACTTCTGGGTCCCAACGGTACAGATCATGCCTTGTCTGATATATTGCCAAATTTATTATGCGTCGACAGAATTCGTGAATTTGCTGTTACACAGGCAGTGTTGGGTTTCTGCATGAAGCAAACCAAATACTCACTTACTTGTACATGTATGCATATTCATGTGTGTTTACATCGTACTTATCTCAGCAGTACGTCACATTTTCTCTCCGGTGTCTCACAAAACCAGACTGTTACTACGGATCGAACACCGAACTATCTGTATCTGGATCTGTGGAGGTATAAAGTTATTTTATACCTCCATGCTGTAACACACCTTTCTGGATGTGTTTTGCCATCCCGGATCCCCACCTTCTATATTCATCATATCCATGACGTAACTTCGACAGTGTCCGCCATAGCTGACGTCGCCGTAATGACGCAAAGGTGGTGGGCAAAATTCATTGCTTTGCTGAAGAAAGCTGGTCGGCAAAACGCACAACGTCATGTAGGCCTGGGCCTACGTCATGGATACGATGAATACTCATCCCATCTATTGGGCCACTTGTATCAACATAGCTTTCAATAAGTGCTGAAGAGAATGAGATCAAGACGTAACACATCATATTTCTTTTGGGCGGTCTTCAATGAAATGGACTCCCAAGTCAGTTTTGCAACACTAGTCCTACATTTACAACCTAACTTGTCTGAAAATCTTTCAAGCGTCTCAGTCTTTCATCTTCATTCTTTGATCAGGATGACAATAGTTGATACCATCTTAAAGTCTTGAGTGGGTTGAGTTTCTCTGAAATGATTGAAAAATATTGATCAAACTAAAATTTATGGGGAAACATCTTCAAAGTAATCATGTGAGGTGTCTATATGAGGCTTTTAGTGAAATGACGACAAGAGTCACCATGACTATGACAAGATGGTTCAATGGCTGAGCTGGTGTGTTTGCTTGGTGTTCACATGCATTTGGTCACAGGTTTGATTCTTGGACGTCCTTGCCATCAAACTTGTTTAAACTTAGGAGGCCTGTCGGATGCAAAATCAGGGGATGCATGCTACAGGAACCAGTGTTCTTTCGGTACCTGGCATGAAGAGATCGAATCTCAATGAAGGATATTTGCCATACATCAAGGAGTTGTGGAATTTAGAACCAACATGAGCCGATACCGGTAAAAATTCACATAAAAAACACCAAGTGACTGAACAATCAGGCCATGGCTGTCCCTAAGGACACCATTTCTTCAATATGCCCTTGAGAACCTGTTGTCTTTCATGCAAACTGTAACTAAAGGCAGCTCATTAGGGTCCAATTTCCTGATGATGTCATGTTTCATTATAAGCCCAGCATCCTGTAGATACTGCTGGCGACATGCATAATTGACTCAACTATCACTGATTTCATTATCTGATGGTCAATAAATTTGCTGATGAAACAACCGGCTTCTTCTACTTGAGCATGTGTGTGTTCGGGTGACTGGAATCGTGCGTGTTACTCTGGCGATGGCTATGAGAAACTTCTTTGATGATGACTGCAATGGAACAAATCTGTCAGTTGACTGCCTTTATCATGCTTTCGTTGGACATGAGACAATAAATTCATTTCCTTGAGAGTTCTAATGGATGATGCTAAAATAGATATGATCTGATGTTGCTGGTGCTGATGGATACGGAGGGTGGCAATGCTCACATTGAGTTTAAATTCTTGGCAATGTCATGTAGTGAAAGAAGTTACACATGTCAAATCATGACAGATGTTGATTGGTTGAAAATTGAGAAAAGGAATGGAATAGAAGATTCTGGCTGAGAGCAAGCTAGATTCAAACTTAGCACAGCAGTTTAAAAAGTACCCCAAATGTTTGTTGAAGAAGCACTACCATTTATTCACCCAAAATGGCTGTTATGGCAGCCATATTGGATTTGGCATTTTCACGTCCCTGCTACAGATACCTGAACAGGCCTAGACTTGATTCAAACCTGGCACTGCAGTTCGAAAAGTAGCGAATATGTTTGATGAAGCAATCATGCGCTCATCCAAAAATGGCCGCCAAGGCAACCATATTGGATTTCCATATTCCATCTCCCTCCTGCAGATATTTACCCTTGATACAAATATTGTCTTTATTACAAAATCATGGTGTAGTTGGTGATGCCGCAAGTGGGAAATGTTGTTTTTGGGCCTAACATGACTGTTAATCCACCTTCCAATACCTGTCCATGGCAACCAAGAAAAGCATCCGAATATTGGTGAAATTATCCTTTGCACATTATTTATCACAAGAGTCTAGGCCTTTTCAAATGATGAAAGAATCTTTGTGTCTCTCTGGCATCACAATTGCTTTACACCATGGAAATGACAATTCGTATTGTTCTGAGCACTGAAGCTGGGCATACTGTTGAACTGTTGGATAATGATTCTATCGTCAGGTAGGTTCTATCAAAAATAGATAAAGGTCTTTATCTATTTTTGGTTCTATGCGATTCGGACCTTGAGGGCAATTTATAAACAGTGCAACTTCGAATGCAGTAAAAGCTTTGTCACTATTTCCAGCCACTTCCACTTGCTTTCAAACAAAGCCTTTTCTTGTATGTAGATGTACTGAATTGAACTTGCCTCACCACTATTGTTTTCAAAACTCCTTAAAGAATATTATGAAGTTCTCCAGGGAAGGTGTTAGCGAAAGCTATACCTGTACCACCCGGCGAGCTAGTTTGCTGGGGAGAGGAGCTTACATATAATATACATAAAACAAATAAGAGTGTGTCCCATTCATATGGCCACGAGTGTGACGAGTTTATTTTCTGCTGACATTACAGTACATGCACTCATATTGATGTCCCCAGCAAAGGTGGGGTCAGAAAACCGGTACAATAGTATTAGCTAAAGATACAAAATGTTTAAGCAAGCAATAGAAACAATCACTACCCAAGGGTTGGGAGGGCGGGATTCAGGAAAATACACAGTAGACTTGTGGTGTTGTTGCTATACAAAAGTTGTTTGAGAGAATGATGTCTCTAGAGGGATTGAGAGGTAAAATGTATGTTGTTGGAGCAGGAGGGAGACCAGCCATTGGCTGGATGGTAAGGCTGATTAAACTAATCCCAGGAAAGGTGACCCTGGCCAGATGGCTAATGCTATCCCCCCTGCTGGGGGTTCAAGAACAAAGAGGTGACTGTGAACTGTAAACATGGTGATTGCTAAGATCACACGAGGGTGAGGCAGAATGGCCTGGCTAATATCTTGGGTAAACGTCCACGCACAAGGTGTGAAAAACAAGAAGTAACTACAAATATAATGCAGAACTCCATAAAAGCATTTCTGTTTGGCTACAGAAATTATCTTTTTGCCTCCTGCACAAAGATGCTCTAAAAAATTGCACGAAACATATCAGAAGTTCTATAATTATGTTTTCTATTAATAATATTTAAAGTGGCAATTTCTCATTTCTAAAATTGCAGCAGCATTTTCAATTACTTCCAAATTGTTTTTGTTGAAAATTCAAATAATGTTTCTGAAAGACTGCTTGAACTGTTCCCAATTTCATATGAATCCGACGATTGTCTACAGATGTACGATGTATTTTAATGCTCTATGTTGAAAAAACTTGAGTAATAATATTCCTATGTTAGTTTATTTTCTATTAAATTTTAAAATTCAATAAAATGTCCTGTTGGAGGCAGTTTTGCCCAGACTGAGAAACTCACACCATTTACAATCATACCTCTCCTTCCATAAGTGTGAGGCCAGGAGCTTTTTGCCTAGACACTGTGGATGTCTCGGGATGAACAATAATTACCCATAATCATTGGGATTAAATTTTACAGCATCAATTCAAAAGTGACATGCATCCCTTCTTCTTTGCTGACTTGAAATGGTTTTAGGGACACAGTTCTCTTTCATTTCCTTTTCTTCATAAATGTGACCTGGCACAGCAAAATGAGTCGGAAGTCGCACAGAAGAAGACCGAAGTTGACACCAGACAACAACTACAGAAATCAACAAAGTCAAATTTCACAATGGGCAGACAATCCTGAAATCATCGAACCGTTGGTGTCACCTTGGACATGTTCGGTCTTCTTCTGTGTGCATTCCGACTCATTTTGCTGTGCCGGGTCACAAATGTATTCACATTTGTCATAGCAGAGATCATATTTTCTGCAGTGTGAATAGGGCGTGCACTCCTCTCAACAGCCAAGGACACATGTTCAATCAACCTAGATGTTCATGTCACCATCATTTGGATACAATCAAATTATCTTTGGTGATCTAATGTCATCATTTTAGGCATATCCTGAGGTAATAGAAGATGGCTAGTCATTTCACTTGTCCTGTTTCACAGGATAGGAACTCGTACTTGACGCATTCTGATCTGATGTGAAGCCGTCATTTGTCAACAAATTTTATTGACATATTACCAGTAAAAGCGTCAACCCATATATGGGTTAACAGTTTTACTGGTATTATCATTGCAGCCTTGCAAGATTTATTGACAAAATGTGAGCCATCTAATATTAGTATTCATCTGTGCAACCGAAGTAGAAAACTGATACTGGATGAGTATAGCTACTGCACATCTAAAACTTGCCTATGGTGCTATGGAAAATACAAAATGATTTTTATCCACGAACAGTGTTTGGGTCTCCATGTAACGGATGCTTCTCTTTCAAGCACCCTCGAAAACACTTGAGGGAAAGCCTCTGTTTATCTGCCTGACATGGCTTGGGTTTCATGTGAATAATTCATGAAGACTTTGTTACCAAGCGAGTGGATATACGAAGCTTCTGGCGATTCTCTGGCGCCTTGTTGATATTCTTCTCATTTACGGCTGTCAGTCGCCAAAACATAGCTACTTAGAACATTCTACAGACAGGAATTTAAATCTAGATTTGATCCTCTACATAGAAATGGTTGGCCTAGTTGCCTGCACTGAAATGTTCTGTGACAGAGCATCTGTTTAATACAACAAAGGCCATTGGTTGATCACTGCTGACCTTTGTTCTGTTTAATACAGCAAAGGCCATTGGTTGATCACTGGTGACCTTTGTTGTATTGTGTTTACAACAAAGGTCATTGGTTGATCACTGCTGACCTTTGTTCTGTTTAATACAACAAAGGCCATTGGTTCATCACTGGTGACCTTTGTTGTATTGTGTATAAAACAAAGGCCATTGTTTGATCACTGCTGACCTTTGTTGTATTATTCATAGAACAAAGGCCATTGGTTCACCACTGCTGACCTTTGTTGTACACTAAGGCCGGGGCCCATTGAAATGTGGGTCAGTAATGCAAAAACACACAACAGATGACATCTCAGTGGTGGTAAATATCTCAGTATGGACCCTGGTCTTTAGAAAAGTTTATTAGTTGATCATTTCTGACCTTTCGGAACCAATGTATTTTGACAATGAGTGGTAGGCTAACTGATGTGAGTGGAGAATCCTCAAGGTCCTAATAAAAGCAATGATAAAAACTTATTTTTAGCCACTATGTGTATCAAGAATAGCATAATATCATTGGTTCATCACTGCTAACCTTTGGTGTATTTACCGATACCCGATACAAGTAGAAAAATTCTCTGAAAGCAATGATAAAAACCTATTAGGCACTATTATTAAGAATATCATAATATCATTGGTTCATCATTGTTAACCTCTGCTGTGTTATGTCAGGTTGAATGGGGAATTAATGTGAATGGAGTAGTCTACCTTCAACCTTTATCCAGATAAAAAGTCCTTATTTGCACAGGGCACAGGATATTGTCAACTCTATTGGGTATGTTATGATTCAATCAAATGCTGGTTATGAAAAATTCTTTCAACAGAACATTGCAACTCCTACCACTCACAGTACGCTACTGCTATCTTGACTTCGCCGAATACAGATAGCAAGCATCAGTGAATCCTGTGAAGCTGGCGAAATGATTTCTTGACGACAAGTGATAGATTACTGCCGTCTCCCCTAGCGATAAGCAGTGGTAGCGTCCATAGCAAGCGTGGTTCCAAGATCGCTGGCATGCACGTAAATACCAGTTGCACTTGATTGTGACAATTATTCCCAATATATACCTTGTGCTTCGCACATGTGCTGGTCCCCTGTGAACATGGTAATGGGGGGTCTCTTGTGTCAGGCCTCTGACAGTAACCACAATCTGGCAGATGTTGTAATAAAGGAAGGGATTACAATGGTGGAAGGATCAAGGTATGTCATTTGTCTTTCCAAATCCAATTTCTTTACTTTGCAAATCAACATTGCACGAAAAGTTGTGGCAGTTGTTCTATATCAGATTTTGATATTCCCTTTCAGATATCATATTCAGAAGTGTCACAGCCTCTCATTTTTCAGTCGGTCACATTTCAGTGTTGACATTCACAGTGACTTTTCGATTTCTGACTTGTTCTGACTTTTGAGTTCTGGTGTGTCATCTTGTTGGTTTGCCTTTGTATTTGATATTTAGCATCACGGTTTGACATTTTAATTCTCAAATGTCATTGTTTTACGCTGCTCCTCTTAAATATCATTTTGCCTCTTTTCCATCACTGCTGGAAACCACTTTCACCTACTGGTAAGGGAAATTGAAGGTTATTTTAGAGATTATGTCATGGTTATTTCTGTATTTCCTCCCCCAAGAGTTCGTGATTTCTCCAGTGACTCTGATTCTGGCAACCAATGAACTAGCATCCCAGTGATATTTCCCTGGTGAATTGGATTTTAGTCGTACGAGACTGAATTATACTCCAGACATTAGGTACTAATCTGTAGATTTTATTTAACATGTCTGCATAACCCCCCTTGTTAGCCAGCCCAAAAACTGGCTTTTGAGGTCAGCTTGTTCTCCACTTCTTTCTTCTCTTGATATTCTATTTCATTGATTATCCTCAAAATGTCTCCAAAAGTCGCTACGATGCCGGTACATGAAACGAAATCCCCCTTGTACGTGTCAGCAACCTAACTCGGTGGCTTGGCGAAGCATATCACATCTCTTCCTTCTAGCATCAGCCAATTAGTGTTCAAACCACCTGATGTCGTGGTCCCACATCGTTTCCTCTACCAGTGGATTCATATCTAACGTTCTTCTTCTTGCTGCCAACATTTGTCTGTGCGCAGCTCTGTGGATATCAAAATGGCATTTCGCTAACTGCATAATTGGATAATTTGTGGTACAATGTTGTAGGAGGAAACCAGAACTCCTGCTGATAAAAAGCATTGCCTATTACTATCAAATGGATTTGCATGTTTATTGTGCCTCTCAGACAGCTGTTTGAAATCTTCACTTCTCCCTTTCCATTTGCCTGTGGCAGTGCTAAGCTCTTGGTGTAGTATGTTGGTGGATCAGCAGGTCCATAAATTGGCTATGAATTCTAGCAGACAAATGACTCATTCCTAGTCTGTGAACGTCAGATGATGGATCGGAATGGCTGATGAAGAATGGGAAGATGGAATATGCTGAGACATTCTTTCAATGGGTGTTGGCTATTGCATCCATAATGTTAAAAATACCCTTGTATTTAATTTTTGGGTATCTTTGGTGAGTTCTGTGTCTTTCCCGCCTGGGGAAATTTCTTAATCCAGGAGTGGCTTGCTTCCGTCATTGCTGCCTATGTGTTGCTTTTGGTGCCATATTTAGCAAGGGAATGTTGGTTCAGACTGTGGTAAGATGATGAACTGATGGAAGTTCATCATGAATTGCTGGTATATAAGCTTCAGTGATCATTTCCTGATGTTCTGCACAGAATCCCCAGTCTTTGGCAACAATGCTACCTGATCTCCAAAATTTCAGTTTCTGTTCACAGAAGGAGAATGATTACCCTGAGCTATCATTAATAGCCTACACCTCTCGTTTGGGCATCAAGTTTTATAACATGAACTCAAATGACTACCGGTATCATGATCATCATACTCGGAAGTCATGTGGTAAACTAACGAATCAGTAATTCTGAATCAGCATGTCCTGATTTTTGTTCTGTTTTCACACAAAAAAGTTGTGGTTGAACATCAAATGCAGGTATGTGTAGTGACCCTGTTTTTTGTGCACAGAAATAAAAGGTTGGGCTGTGTGGCTGTTTGTAATGTCCCTAATCAAACACACTGGTCACCCTCGGACCTGGCAACGACAACCCAATTCTGACCCACTCTGATTGAGAGTCATGAGAGTAGGCTGTTGGGCATACAGCCAGACGCTCGATCCCATTAGTGGGAGCAACTTTATCACTGTTGGCAAGATTTTGTGGCTGGATGTAATGAACCTCAATAAAGCTGTATCCTCGGAGGACCCTTCCGCGGGCAGTAAAATCCTGTCGCCATGTTAAATTGGTATGATACAGAGAGGTAAGTTGAGTGCTGTGCATTTAAAATCCAGCATTCGTATGGTCAAAAATTCATGGGTCGCTTATGTTTTAAATCGTGCATTGGAGTATGAATTTTCTTGGAACAGTCACCGCGGAGACAAGTGCCAAATATTTGGTCTTTAGGAAGGTTCGACTGAATTATAGTATCAGAGAGAAAAGCAACAGGTAACCAACCAAGCCTTGCCTGTGAAAGCGAGATTTCCCCATTTTCCTTTGAAGATAGTAACCATGCAGCTAGGAATTGAAACTGCAATTGTGACCCACCACGGCTAAAAGGCCCGCATGTCGCACAATGAGATAAGGAGTCAGAGCCCACACAATCAAAACAATGCATTGTAGGTGAAAAAAATTCAACATTGTGATTTTAGCAGAAAACCCTTCAAAAGCATCTTATTTCTTTGCTCAAAGAACCTTATCGCTGAAATTGAGGTAAAAAGGCATCAAAACCATGCTTTTGTAAAGGCATGCACATCTGAAAAATAGAAACAATGCCTAATTACGTAATCCTTCGGGCATCTTTAATTGGCTTTTTCTCAAAACTTCGCTTTATTTGAAGTCCGCATGCATCCCGACTTCAAAATGCTGTAACTTTGTCATTTGTTAAGATACAGACCTGTGCTATATCTCATTTTAAAGCTTACTGAATGTAGAATCAGGAAATACAACAATCTCAGAGTCCATAATTTGGTCCATGTGGGCCTTTTAGCCATGGTGGGTCACAATTTATCAGCACCAAAATTTCCCTGTGCTAGTGTGATATCCAACTTTTAGGTCGGATCATCTTCAGAAAGGATGATTGGTGTTTTTTGAGATCTCCTCAGAAAAACATTTTGTTTCAAATTCAAAGCCTTTGATTTCAAACTTACCCACAGGTATAGATCCAACATCTGGTGTTGAAATGAATCTAGCTTCAAACATCTTCAGCTTCAATCCTCAGATACGGCATATATTTTTCCATCCTTCTTGCTGTCATCGACAACATCTCCGACGACCGATTTGGCAAAAAAAACTGCGAATGTCGAAGTGTGGTGAGCTGAAATCAATAGCCATTCCAATATAGCGTGTGATATTTCTATGGTCAGGTGGTCAGTCGCTGTTCTGATGGATCGGCCGTCATGGCTTTTTTTTTCCCATTACTTTTAGTTTTCTTTCCCAGTTGTCATGAATGTACCGGTAGGCAAAGAAATGACTGCATATTGACTGGTGTAGTGAACATTACATGTGCTCTATGAGAAAGTAATTTTGATGGGTCTTGAATTTGCCATAGCCATTAGGCTGCGATTACATAGAGGTACACAGTATGTGGACACGCTAGTCAACAATGGCTTCACAGTCACAAACACTTTGTGCCTTTGTCACCCGGCGTGATTGTATACCGTATACTTCTATGTACAGGAAGCCTTAGGAACGAGTTCCTTCTACTCTACAGTAGGTAAAGACCCCAGTATACATTTGTCAAATAATAAAAACAATCAGAAATCTTGATTATGGAATCAAGGCACACCTACCTGTGGTTGCATACCGGTATGTTTGGTTGTTCTTGGCATACTTTGTGGTACGTCTTGTTCACCAGTGTTGGTGACATCATGGCAGCATGACGGTCAACTTCATTACGTTTGGTTCAGACACTCATGGGTCTGCCTGACATGCCAGGTATTGTCTTAAATCAAGTTTTCCATCTGAAATGCAGGAAAAGTATTGAATATCAATTGTGGGAGGCTGGAGACTGGAGGCCTTTTGTGTTTAACCCATTAGGCGCCATATAGCCCAAACCCGCCCAAGCCTGCATAATCCCATATAGCCCAAACCCGCCCGTGTGATTTTCGGCCGTCACAGAGGCAACCAACAACAACAACAACAAAATTTAACCTCGGCTCTAGTTGTATCATGTAGCCAGTGTTATTAGCTACAAAATAAACATCACTCGTTCACTTTATCTTCAACTTTTTCTTTTTGTCATTTGAGCAAAAAACCAAGATATGGTAAAAAAGTGAAAAGCGCTGGGAAAAAAAGCTGACATACTTTATACTTGTCTGGCGCCTAATGGGTTAATTGTCTATTTTTAAAGCTATCAGCAATTCAATTGTGAAGTATCAAATAGGATATTGATCATCGAAGTTAGTCTCGTCTGCAATATTTAGAGGCAACCTTACTAGTGATGTATAAATTGCTTCATTGAAACAAAAGGAGGTATGATTTTCATGGTTTCAACATGTGTAGGTGTTCCTAGTTGTGTGGCGGCCTAGGAAAACCCGTCGGATGTTGCTGAATGATCAACAAGGGCTGTCAAATTGCCTGTGCATTGAGCTGTTACTGTACCTGTTATGTACATTTCAGCTATTGAAATGTGCGGGTTCATCATTCCAGGGCATTAACACTTTCCTCAAAGGATCATGTTCATACTCTAGCAAACTGTCCCTGACTCTGCTCTATGTTGTCTTTGTTTGTTTGCCTCTTGAATTACAAATGACATGAAATAAAGTGTTAATGGGAAAGCTACATTGGGAACAGGATGTCAAACCATTGATGTCGTTTACCATGTTTGATTACGCCAGTAATACAGTGCATTCTGCCTTAGCAACTCGTGTGAAACTATCAGCCAATATCAATCAATCGCGCTGTCATTTTAGCTGACTGAGACGAAAAAAGGGCCGGTGGTAATTCTAGCCTTGCATAATGTAAGCAGTTACTAATTTACATCAGGTGGTGGAAGAACACTACAAAATATCATTTAATTTGTGGAATAAGACAAATGAGGGGATTACAAAATCTGACAATCATGCATTTTCCTTTCTTTCTATTTGGCATCTATCAGATTTATGATTTGTCCTAAAATTTGACTGGTACCAATATTCAATGCTGGTGCCCTAAGGATCTTGGCACATGATAAGTCTTCTCAGTGAACTTTGTTGTTGAGTGCAGTCAGTGCCATCAGGTACTGCACAGTGATGCATTCGAGTGTACAGTAAACTACAAAAGCAGTAAATTGGACATTGAATTATCTGTGCATTTTGTCAAGTAAATTGACGTCGCAAGCCTTCGTCAGCAGTTCACTCTGACAATTTTGTGGCAATTCATCTTGGAACTCATTTTGACATTAGACTGGCCGCATTCATCATAGAATCTTGTCTCTTCAACCATTCCGTTCGGACAAAAGCAAAATTCAAATAATTTGCAAATAATCTCATGAGCGATCAAAGATGGCTCATCTGGTTTGTATTCATCCACAAAACTACTTGTTGGCTTGTGTCAGTTCCGTCAATGTATTTGCATGTCTTTGTGGGATATGTCAATTTCAGCAGGGATTAGTTCTTTGTGAGGCTATGGCTTCCCCATCAAAAGCCCATATTTTTGTCATCAATCAATAAAGCTTCCATTGTGAGGTTGACGTACATCTGTGGGATAGTTTCCTGAGTTGTTTGGAATCCTCCTGCAAACATATGATGTAGATTGATTTTTTGTTGGGTATAATTGTTCGAGTCATGTTTGACTACAGCATCATGCTGGCAGATTCTTGTGAGTCTTGCTTTGAACAGAAAATTCTTCTATTTAACCTGGACTTTTGCTTCGATGATATCCCCAGGTACTTGACATTTTGGTCTCAAAAGAGTCACATCCGAATCAGTGACACCTGTCAGCTGTCATTATATTTTCTCGATTCTTTTAGTGTTGTGTGCAAAAACTGTATTCCTTTGCCATGTTTGCAGTTAATTGTGATATCTGAGAAACAAGCAAGCCATTTTGAAAGTCCTATTCCCATAGTTGGTGGAGGCTTCGAGATTGAGCACCCTACGACTTGTCTGGAAACTGTTTGTTAATTTTTCGATGTAGCTTCACATGCCTATTTTTTCACCCCAGTAATTCTTGCTCCAACAAAGGAAGTCCGTATGCCATGGATGTGATGACATTTGGTAACTTGAGGCGCCTTTGTAAACCCGAACCTGGACACAGGCTAAAACTCAATATAGTGCACATTCATCCTAAAACCGTGCTAAAACTCGATCTCATTGTCATTTAGCGACAACTCGATGGCACTGTAACTCCACCACATCTTGTTCAATGTGAGATGCATTGTTGGTACAAGTAGGTCTTGCTTTGTGGCTGTGGCAATATTCTCTGTTGTTCAACATTGCTATATTTCCAATAACCACAGCATGGCCACACAGCAGTCATCTGCAAATAATGGCGAAAGATTGTTGATGCTCCCATGGGTCTAATGATGAACCATATCTAGGGAAGCTATTGCTATGTTATTGCTGTAATAGCTTTTTTCATATTCAGTGCTCACACGATGGTTGTGTGAGGAAAATGGTCATGCCCACCTGTCTACACCTCTTTCTTAGAGAGAATGCATCAATGACAAATATGTGACTGTATCAGAAGTTGTAGTCTATGCTGGCTGTTATAAAGTAGCATGCCGAATCCAGTAAAGTCCGGAAGATGATGTCAGTACCGCAGTGCACGGTTTAACACAATTTTGCTTGAAAACAGCATCATGATATCATTGGTTATATAAACCTTGGCATTCTGTGTACGCACTGTTCTTTGTATACCAGCAATTGGTACTGAATTGGTGAAGGCCAGGATAAGGTTGAACATCAACTCAGGATTTTGACATTAATTGCACCAACCTCACACACCATGAAAATTTTCCCCAAATCTGAGATCCCACCGAAAAAAAATGTCCGCCTGTCATTGAACAGATTTTTTCAGTGGGAGAAATCATTGGTGACTTTGGATGGAATGGCATTTTCCGGGATTGAATTATTGTGGCTCATTCCCTTATATACATGCATTCATTGTTGCGCGAAATTGCATGTTACCATTGGGAATTACTCAATATGTATGTCTTGCTGTGGCAATTACTCAACTGTTGATGGTATGCGACAGCTAAGGCTGGTAAACTGCAACGACTTTCTCACGTTCATTGCTTTACTGATCCAACTACACTTTCGGCTGCAAGTAACATTGGATTCATTTCCTTGTTCTTTCATAAAGTGAATCTGGTATCAGATGAGGGTTACGGTTACTAACAGGCTTGTGAGTGCTTGTACAACGTTCCTTCCAACTTTGGAACTTGTAATTTATTTCAATACTCCTTTACCTAATCAGTGGCCTACCAATTCGCTGAAAAATGCCTCAGAACATTTATCTTGGAGGCGGCTGATAAATTAATCCTCTATTAATCAATAAAATTGGTTTTCTTTGTAGAGGAGGATGAAATGGGGTGCTAATGGAAATTTGTCAGAAATGAATCTCCCGTATTTTTTTTCATTAGATCCTAGCATATTGAGTCTCGCAACAAAAAATTGCAGGAGTGTGCTTGTTTCCAATGCATGCTATGACAGTAAATCAATTTGACTTTGATAATTAAATTCGAAAACCCTGTGAACATTGGTTATCGCCCTATTACAAGATTTAGGGTGACAGCGATTCCTTCTTAATCTGATTATCATTTAGCGAAGAGAGAATCTGATCTATTTCTTTTAAGTGGCCAGGAGGGAATAGTTTGGCTGTGTGGTTGATGCATTTTCATTTTTTTGGCAGATTAAGGGCCATTGATTGTGTTGATAATTGGAATACCCAAATTGGTTTAAGACCGGATCCAAGCAGCCCGGACGCCGGTACCTCGAAAAGTGACAGAGAGTGGCCAGCTCGTCGCTAGATGTCACTGTATGTTGGTGTGACTCCTAAACAGGAGCTTCAAAAGATGATGTTTTTAGGATCTTTGATTTCAATTTTATACTTCCACGTGGCTGGGCCCTCATACCACAAAAATGTTGCTGCTAAAGACTTTTCTGTACAGCAAATAGGGTACCTTAGGCTCCAATGTATATGTTTATCTATAGAAATTTTCAGGAAGTGACCATGAAAGTAGACGTGTGTCACCATGGTGATTTCACTTACATGGTTTCTGTTGTTCTTGATGTCAGGGAGTTTTCCACATTCTGCATGCAAGGTTTCCTGTAACCAAACTTTTCTTTTCTCCATCACTACAGTCCATCACTTATGAAGGTGGAATACCCTATACTGTGTTTCGTGCCTGCCAGAACTATCCTGATATTTTCAGCTCAGTGGGTGTGAGCAATTGCTGTCAATTACTGGGTAGGATAGTCTTCCTTCAACTATTAGAACACTGTGGTATGGTGGCTTCCCTTGACGTTGTGTATGCTATTCAGAGTGACCTTCCTTTGATCTCTCAAACACTGTGACAACAAGGTCTTCCTGTGGGGAAGTCTCCTTTGACACCCCTTCCTTCAACATCACGAATAATGTGGCAATATGGTCTTCCTTTGATATCATGAACACAATAGTTCAGTAAATTGATCTTTCTTGGGAGACAGTGGTAAAGTGGTCTTCTTCGACATCATGACTGCAGTTGCAAAGTGGTCTTTCTTTGAAACCACAGTGGGAAAGTACATGTGTAGCCTCCTTTGACCTCATGAATACAGTGGGATTGTCCATGGTCTTCTTTTGATATCATGAAAACAACCTTAGGTAGATGTATCTTTCTTTGGTGTCTTGGAACACAGTGGTGAGATGTGCTCCTTTGTCATGAATACTGTGGCAATGTGGTCTTCCTTTAATATCACGAACATAAAAAATGGTAATCTTCCTTTGGTATCTCAGTGGTAACAGTGGTAAAGTGATCTTCCTTTGACATCAGGAATACTGCGGCAGTGTGGTCTTCCTTTGATATCATGAACAAAATAGTAAAATTGAAATATCTTTGACATCCAGAAAAACACAATGGCAGCATGGTCTTCCGTGATATCACAAATATTGTGGCGGTGTGATCTTCCTTTGTTTTGAAAAAAATACTGTGGCAGTGTGGTGTTCCTTTGATATCATGAACAAAACGGTATATTGCTCTTCTTTGATATCTTTAACAGAAGTGGAGGTCTTCCTTGTTTATTGTTGCAATAGGGGTTTGAATATGTCATGCGATAGAGGCTGTTGTCGTACCGTACCTCATCAGCTCACCACACTTACATATATTCCAATCACATCTCCTGTTTTTCAGGTGCCACATCTACCTGATGAGGTTTTGATTATTCTAATCACATGTCCTGTTTTTCAAGTGTCACATAAACCTGGTGATTACTCCGTGACATGAGGATTTGATTAACATTTCTCTTTCTCCTTCTTCTCATTGCAGCCCCGCCCCTAGTCCACAACATCATAATGCAACCCATGATATGCACTCTCGACTAGAACTCTATGCAACAAGGTAAATAAGCTTGTTATTGTTAAAGGAGTGTAAAATCACTGTGGTAGTATTGATTGGATCAATTAATGCTTGGTTATAAAAAATAAGTTCGACAATACATGTATATGACTAGGTACAGGGGCGGATTGGTCTTCATACAGATGCCAACAGGTTTTCCAAGTAATGCACTAGAATCATAATTTGCTGGCTGTCATCCCTCACTTACCTTTTCCCCAGTGGGGCATATTCCATCCTGCCGTGGATGGTAATTGTCTTCTTTTTTTCCGCCGCTGGGATGATTTTTTCCTGTGAATGACAACTTGCTAGACGAGGCAACAACTTTTTTTTGGTGCTGAATTCCAACCTGCTGAACGGGATCAAGAACTGACATAAAAACTTCGACAAACATGATCATGTCATCAACGCCTTTCTAATTGACTAGATATCCCCTGGGATTGGATGGTGCAAAGCATGATATTTTATTAATATTTTCCTAAAGCAGCTGATTAGACTTGTCTTTGATGGCTGTCATAGTTAATTAGGGAATCAGAGTGGTAATTAGTCGGATTTCTAGTGACTGCACTCAAGAAGGCTACTTTAGTGCAAGTCAGGACATACTCCTCCGGGGATTCCTGTCCTTGTTGATTTCAACTATTTTCCACTAGTCATGGGAACTATAATGATTTCGTCAGGCCTTGCCGTTTGACGGGCGCGATTTTGCATGCACCTCGCAAACAATAAAAATTCTATTGTTTGCGAGGTGCATGCAAAATCGCGCCCGTCAAACGGCAAGGCCTGTTTCGTGATGTTAAGAATGGGCCCCACGAGGAAATAAATTCAACAGATGATATGTTGGTTGCTTGGTTTGCTAATAGAAGTGGCACAGAGGTACAATTTCAAAAACATGGGTCGTTTTGTTGCTATTTGACTAAGATTCTTCTGAATTGGTACAAAGGTGCCCCTGTGAGATTCCTATACAAGAAGCAAATTTTGGCGAGATCAGATATGAAATATGGCAACCCCCTTATTTAGCGGTGTCTAAGGGAATAAGCCATCAGATTTAACCCGACTCAATGGACACACATGTGTGATGCAAAGGCACATTCTCACCATGTCTACCATTCCCTCCATAGCAAACAAAAATTGATCAGTTCCCCGCCAATCGTTACCCTCTGCCAACTGAGGGCAACTTGAAATTCCGCCTACCAATTTTGTTCAAGCAAAGTTGCAACACCCACTGGAGCATTTGCCAAGATATTTGCAATATATTAACCTAAGTATTGACATTCAACCGAAGACACTCAGTGACTTATTGTCCGCTTCATTCCACCCGGGTCCCAAGTTGGCCGAAACTCAATTACCTTCTTTGCCCGGAGATGTGGGCTATTCATCAGGAACTAGCTCTGTAATGACTGGAGCAATTTATTATAGCTCACCTCATGAGCTGTTGTAATGATGTGTCGTCTGTCGTCTGTTAGCAGGACATGCCTCTGTAACCATCGGGGCTATTAATACTGAACTCGTGTCATTTGTTTGCCGAAGTCAGGTGACCTCAACCAAGGTGCTAATCTACTAACACCCTTGAATAAAAAACGCTACGTCTAGTGAGTTTACATTAAATGATACTTGGGGATTGGATTTGACCTACTTTTCAAGGTCACAAAGGTCAAGGTCAAAGTGAGAAATCATGAATTGGCAGGTTTCGAAGGTCATTGGGAGATGTTTTTCTTCTAGCTTTGGGGTCAGTGGGATGTCTAGTGTGGCCACCCATGTCACCCAGATATAGGTACCTTCAGCTTCATTGTCACCTCTTCCCTATGCTACCTCTGGATATATGAAATCAGTCATACATGAAAACCCACTCAGTTTGACATGTAATCTACATCTGATGGTGTAAAAAAATGGTGCAACTGATTGGTTAGCAGTCACGCTTGAACTATGAAATACTTAGCTTATGCAAGAAATCACCCTTCTCATTTTCCATTCAAAATCTCATCATATTTCTCTTAAATTCTTTGTATCACCTTTACAGATTAGCTGAAGTTGAACAACGACAGTTGAGTTCAACACCTGATTCGTAAGTATTCCCCATCATGGCCTGGCAGCACAGTATTGTGAAGCCAGACATATTTTAACCGCTATGGTATCAAATGAACACCGGGTGAACAGATTGAGACTGGGATCCTACATGTCCTATGCAGGCCCGAAGTTCCCAAGTAATTTGAAGGAATGACCTTTCTTCAAGATGAATGTGGTGCCAGTGTGGTTATAAGGGCCAGTCTCCTGCCCTCAAGGGTTCCCCTTCAAGAACTCTACTAATGTCAGTTCTCTCATTTCCAGGGAAGATGAACATAACCTCATAGCTCAGTATTGCCAGAGTTTAAGTGGGGATGTAGCACCGCATACGGTAAGTCTCATTCATTTAATGGTATGGACCCTAAGATGTTGGCCTTTGGCAAATTTCTTTTGGTGCAGAGTTAACTTATAGTTCCTTATGGTACTTCCAGCTGACATCATCATTGCCCTTCCAACTTTAGTAGGCCTATATCGATGGCATGAATACTGGAATGAAGGATTTGAATTTTGAGGGGGATATTGGTGTCTGACAGTCATTCAGTCCTGCGCACACTACTTACATGTAGCCAGTAATCATTCTTCTGTTTCTGTTGCAGCTGAAGAGTCCCATGCAGATAATGCTTGCCATAGACACAGAGCAGAGGGGAGAGCTGGAGGCGATGATAAAGGACCTTGAAGAAGAAAACAGGTAAGAACACCGTTAAGAATACCATAAGCAATTACCAGCTAGAAGTCATTTTCTGTTGGTGGGTAACTGGTATTGACAGCAATCCAATACTCTACCACTTCTTCCCCTCAACATGGGAAAATCATCATTGAAGGTGCTTGTTTGTTCTTTTAGCATTATACATTCCTTTTAGTGTAATTGGTTGAGTGAAGTCGTAAATGGTCAACTGACCAAACTGACTCTATGACGAACACCAGACAGGAATCAAGTTGTGCAGATTTTGTTGCATTTCAGAAGAATTCACGATGAGTAGGCCTATCAAATATGCACTCAATGTGTGTTTCTTCTTTGTTTCAGAACGCTACAAGCAGAGTATGACCGATTACGCCAAGCTCGTCAAGACGGGGAAGATGAAAATTACGTCCATTCAGGAAGTGATGCTGAGGTCTCTAGTCGAGATGCTGAAATGATTGCTGAGGCTAAACTCCTTCGTCAACACAAGGGGCGGTTAGAAGCTCGAATGGGTATTTTAGAAGACCACAATCGACAGCTCGAGGCACAGTTACAAAGATTACGGCAGCTATTAGAACAGGTCAGTTGGTTTCAGTTCTTGATGTGATACTGACAATTCTGGTGTTCCCAACATTGTTGAGAAATTCACTCCTTTTATCCATGCTGCCACCTTGTGGTTAAATTGAGAACTAGAGGTTGTTCTCCAAGTGTGCCAGTCAGAGCTTGTCGTCTGTTATAATCAATAAAGAAGTGCAGTGATGGGAGTAGCTTCCAATGCCATGATGTTTTCCTGTTTTGGGCGTAACACAGAAAATGTTCCAGAAGAGTTACAGTATGCATGTGTTCTACATCAGGCTGAGATGATATTCATGTGTTCTACATCAGGGTGGGCAGCTCTTACTGATATCTTCATGTGCTCTACATCAGGGTGGGCAGCTCTGATTGATATTCATGTGTTCTACATCGGGATTGGAAAAGTTTGGATCATGTTCTGCATCGGCATTCAGGGTTTAGCAGCTTTGGGATATTCATATGCATGCACATCAGCATGGCCTGCCCTCATTGACATTCGCATCATCACCAAAGAGGCCCGAGCCAATAACATTACTGTGATCAACAACCTCGGCATCAATCCGGGATTGGTTGTTTACTCAACCTTGGATTCGTCTCCACCAATTTACATCCACGATGAAGCAATTTGTTACCCGATTTGAACATACATCACTTGCATCATCAGAACCTTCCATAACTGAATTGCTCAGCAGTGATGAGCCTATCCTCCAAAATTGATTGGCGCTCATGGCGATTAAAATCCTCCACATTGCATTAGAACGTTGGAAAAGGATTGAGTTGATGTGGTGCCATTGTGGTTGATACAGCACTGTTTTGTTCCTCAGAAATATATGGGCTGAAGAAGCTTTGAAGTGGCTCTGAGGCGGCAGTCTTGTAGCCGACCAGACAAATGGCTCTTTCAGTTACCATCACTTTGTGAGATAGATTGCCTGTTTAGTTCAATTACAGTGATGCAGACTTCAGCTCTGGTCATCCCATCAAGAAACTTTTCTGTGGCAATTAAGATCTACTTGTAGTCATCAAGTTGCATTTTGATAAGTGGTTGCATTAGAGACTGATCTGTCTTTACCATTTCTACGAAATCCATGACCGACAGAGTCACATGAATCTTCTGAAATGAAAACTGACAATTTCAAAGGAAAGTACGCCAAGCAATTGCGTGACAAGTGTGCTGTGTGTTGCTTTCCATTGCTCTGGTATTAAGCCAGTGATCAAAAAGTCATTTGCAACACTGACAATTTGACACCGACGGCTAAAGCTTTGAAACTTGGGGCTATACAGATGACTTGGTGCCATACAGGTCCCTGCTTTGATTCTAGGCTTGGTTAGGTACTACCGGGTAGTTTCTTTTTGGCATGAAAGTTATAGTATAATCATAACTGAAAAGTGGAACCTGTAAGGTACTGTCATTTGGAGGCACTGTGAGGGGTTGTACCCCTTTTTCGACGTTTCCTCCGTGTTGGACTGCGTGCGAATGACGTTTTGACGGGACACTGTTGCTTTGCTCTGTTTGGAATATCTTTGGACAATACAACTGCTTGCAGGGTGGCCCTGTTGAGATAAGTAGTCAAATAGGTTCCTTATTTATTGCAGTGACACACATTACTAGGGTTGAGTCCCTCCACCATTCTACAGCATTGTTGCTTTTCTTCATGGATACTTCATGAAACACTTGTGCTAGAGTGTCACCCCATCGGGAGAAATTCCCCCTTGAAATCATGTAACACTTTCTTCAGAACCATCTCTGAATCAGACAAACCATCCATCATGACACCCTTCGCTTTCGTGACAATGAGCATGGTGTTGGAGCTCCCGGATTATGCCTTGTCAATTCACTCCAATAAATTAAGAGCCATGAAGTAATAATGTCTCCTCATTACCCAATGCACTAGAGCCAGACTTCATCTGCCATGATTAGGGTATTACGAATTAGATGGTATTTTGGTATTGCTCTTGAGAGTCTTTTTGTGTGCTATGAAGAGATTGGTGATGAACTGGGACGGAATCAAACCAACGCTATCACTCATCACCAGAAAATGCTTTCTAACATAGAATGTTGTGACCGATAAAGCCATGTCGACATATGCCAGCATCTCAGTGGGGGCCCGGGTGCATTGTCAAAAAGGTTTGTTTTTTACTCCCTCATCTTTGGTGGGAATAGTGTGGGATCTGACTATTAGGGCCGAATTCATGGACCGCACTTTAGCCTAAAGTATAGCTTAACTTAAGCTATACTTTAGGCTAAAGTGCGATCCGTGAATACGGCCCTTAGTATTAGTCCTTCATGGGAAGGAGATTTCCCTACCACTGGAAAAGGTGGCTAATGCAGGAGGTTATCCATAGTGGTAGGTTACCCTACCCTAAATGAAGTTGCTTACTGGGATCGAACCCAGTGATATGCTCTGGTACCTTGTGGCAGAGCTCGTGTCGGCTTTGAACCCTTTCAGTGCCAGAGCAAAATGTGGCTTTTCATAAAAAATCAGAAAGATACCAGAGACACCTAATGTTCAGAAAAAAACATAGCTCAATGTCAGCCAAATGCTTGTGGTTCTGCCACAAGTTTTAACTGGTAATGGAGTTCCTGATCTTCGCTCCCCATTGGAGCTGGAGCATGCACTGAAAAATTCCATGGTACATGTATGTAAATTTCTGTTTGGACCTGTCGCAGATGTTCACCTGGCCTGACTCAACATTGCATCTTTGTAAATTCCCACTAACTCCATCTATCTGTCTGACATAATAATCAAAGTAAATGAAAGATGATTGTTCATTAGTTGGATGAAGGAATACGAAAAAACACCACAATTTTTAGCGTAAGTTGAAATTGGATATTTCATAATTTTCATCCGCTTGAGTAGAATTTGACAATTTATTATCATACTTCATAATTATGCAACACAACAAGTGCAGTCACTACCCTGACGTACCCATATGAAATGAACTTGCCCTTGCGTCCCCACTAATCCAATATAGCAGGATATCTGATGTCGTTGGCGAACTAATGCTCTCACTCCCAAGTAGGCAGCCATGGAAACGAGATGCTGGACGAATCTTCAATTCATGTCGGCGGCGTTATCACATTTATTTTGCGCACTCAGTGAATGTCTTGTACATTTAGTGTGATATTTAGTCGAGTGTTATCATATCACATTTACATGTACTAGGGTGCATTTCGTCAATTAGGGATTTACCGGAAAGAGGTATAGGATCACCTTTGGAGTCTTGTTGAGTGCTTGGTGATGTTGCTCGTCGGAATATGAACTGCCGTAATAGCCGGTAATAGCTTTAGATTTTAATTCACGCCACGGACGTGACTTCATTGAGTGCATTTCCGGTGTTGGAGACGTTCTTGAACTTCGTCAGACTTGGAGTATGTGGAATGGAAAAGTTTCTGCAGCAGTGCTGGCCCTGCCGTTTCCTTAGTAACGTCTAGAGCACATCTAATTTGATTAGAAAAAAATGCGGTTTTTTCCTGCTGCCTCTAGCTGATATGCTGATAAAACTTCATTAAATGTGTTGTTCGTAAATTGTGGTGAAATTGTGATTTATCTTTTGGCAACAGAGCACAGATTAAGAAAGTTTAGGCCCAAATAGTTGCAGAAATTTGATATCACTAACATCACTACAATACATTACAGTGATTCGGTACAATACAGCTGCGGCATGTGATGAGCTGGCTTCTCATGTGAGGATAAAAATGAAGTCTTTCAAAGAAATCCTCATGACAAAAATTTACCGATTGGTATCATTTTGTGCCAGCATTGTCATTCAAACATTACACCTTATGCCACTATCATAAAGTTGTTTAAACTATTAAATACAGTTCAGATTATTATTTGCCTTTAGTGTCTGCCATTTAGTTTGAAATATCGTGCTTTAGAATTCATCTCATGAGATGATTGGAGTAGACTCTATTTACAAAGCTGTATCATTAGGAGTGCTGCAGAATTGTCGCTTCTCAGTAATGCCTCGATCATGCATCATTCAGGCGGCGCTAAATTATATTCCGCAGCGCTTATTGGGGCGAACCTCTGATTAATTAAGACGGGAGTGGGTGATTAGTTTTATGTGAAAATGATAGAGTTACAGCGTTGTTGATTCAGTTATGGCAGCTGGGTAATTGCTAAGTGGTTCTCGTGTTGCAGCATACTCGATGATGAAACTTAGATGTCTTTTTTTCACGCCCTATAGAATCCATCGAAAATGAGATCGTGGAAAATACTTTTAGCAAGATGTTGGTAATGCTTGGCATGTGACAGTACATTTAGACATTCAGACAAAATTATTCAAGTGACTCAACTCTGCAGGATATTTTCTGAACTGTCCTTTAAATATGGAAAAAGAGGAGGGAAATATTGAGGTATTTGGAAAGAGCAAAGGAGAGGAGACTGCTGGAAAGGTGGGTAAATAGATACTGCCATATTTGATATCAGCGCTTCATCCTTTGATCATCTGTCGTTGAGCAGAAGGGAAATATTATTCTACTTTGATGATATCTAATATTCAATTCCCCGTGGACCAACATCAGTTCAGGGTTTCAGAACAAGGCTAATCTGATTCCGAGATTTTCAAAACTGAAAGCCTTTTGATGACTTGTCATGATGCCATTGTTGGATTTCTTCTGAACAGACTACCATTAGGATTACTTGCATATTTGCAACATACATCGACTGTTGCAGCCTGTCAGTGCCTGGCTTTTATCCATGTACATGTAGTTTGTCCCTGTAGGCGGTTAAAGCTCTCGATGATTATGCAATGCTTTCTAGTTTTCCAGGGCTTGGTCTGTGTTTATTTTGGCCATCAGACAGATGCCCCATCGGGGTTAAGGGTACATTCTCATTATGGTTGACAAATACCGGTACTCTTTATCCTCTTAAAAGTTCCAGCTCCCTTTTTCCCCTCCACTGAGGCAGATCAATTTTCCAGTCGGTGCACTCCATCATTACAGCAGCACTTAATCGAGACATTTTTCATCGATTTCCCTGTCAAAGGATGCCTCTCTATCTTTATTCTGTGTGTCAATCACTCGGAGATTCCAAGTATAATCTTGACCAAAGAAAGCATTGCCATGGTAACGCAGTTCCACATTTGCATAGTAAATAATGTTTAGTTTGTTATGCGTGAGTGGCACCGGACTGAGTGTTGGAGAATGTTGTTTATGTCCTTGGAGGAAATAAGTTTCCTTTTTTGCCGATAAGATCTTTGGAAAATGTTTTCTTCAGGCTAACCTAATATTTGAATTATTACATTGGGAATGTGAGTACCTGTGTGAATTCAGCTCAGGGCATTGCAGTTTGACGTAGTTTGAAATTCAGGAATGATTAACCAGGTTTGAAAGTTCCCATTGGCTGATAGCTATTCTGCAGCATTTCCGTAACAGGCTGAGTTGCCTGCTTGGGTCTGTTGGTTCAGTTTCAAATTAATTTGGATGCTCAACTCGTGCTGAGATTCAAATATATTAATACTGATGCTATAAGCAGCCTTTCAGAAAAGATGGGATATATTGCTTTCTATTACCTTAATTGAATACTATCTTAGGTGACATCACCAGAAAGTGGTACCCCAGCCACCCATCTCGAACGAATTCCTGTGAAACATCTTCAGAGTGCATGCCTTGCAATGTACTTGCCATCTACTTGTTCGATCTGTGTGAATATTTCCACGCATGATGCAAACAACAGACAGTCATTGAAAATCAATAGCCTTTAATCTAGACACGATTGGAACAGAACTCTTTAAGTTCTCAGTTGTTGATCGATTTATCTGCTGTTGTCATGGTTGTTAGCGGAGGAGAAATGTTGGAGGTATAACCAAGATGCATTAGTTCGAAATCGATTGGCTTGGTCCATTAGTGTTTATTTGCTTATCTGATTATTTCTTTTTTTACCTCAGGAATCGGGCACTAAAAGCCCCCCAGTTTGATGTCAATGTTTGATACGTGTTGCCAATATGTTGATTATCAAGAGGAAGCTTCTCATGGTGGTTCCTGGCAGTTGGTTCCATCTTCTTACTCGATCATTACTTTTGACAAATTGTGCTCATGAACAGCACTTAACCACTTCAGTGTCATCTCTGTATTTTGGGGAAAGCACGCCATGATGCAGAATTTATCTCGCGAGTGACGTTGTACGTCATTTCTGTGGGAAGACGCCCGGTTTACTGGACTTGTCACTGTGAGAGCCAAAGTACGGCGACTGAAGTGGTTGAGTGCTTTGGTGGCAGCTGTTTAGGAAGCCATGGATGCTGGTACAAACAGTCATACATAAAAAATACAGAGGCCTACGATTTTAGAACTTGACAAAAATTTTGTCCTATTCCTGCATGCAGTTGTTGCAGCACTCCGGCTCAAGAGTACAAAGAGAAATGTGCATGAAATGTATTGATGCGACATTGTCAACCCTTTCCTGCTTGGTAAGTCATGTAGCAGTGAGTGCCCATATATCATGACATGTACAATCATTGGCAAAAGTTTCTGTACACCCATGATAATTGAATTGATTAAGTTCTCTGAAAGTGTTCAAAGCATATGCTATTTACAGTAAACCGCATGAATTTAACTTTAAAATGTAAATTCAAAGGTATTACAAAACAAAAACGTTTGTAAATGCATGTACATGTATGCCAGTACTCACACATGCTTTGTTTTAACATGACTTTAGGAAGCTTACATGCACAATTTTTTGGTAGAGGTTTGTTGTGTGTGCATTTCATGGCAAAAACCTAACTTGACCGTGTTTACCTAAATGCCCACCAGTCAAGGATGCGATATCACAAGTAACCCTAAAAGAGTAATATTTTGCACCTGATGTAACATGATGATAATATATCTGATAAACTCGCTAAACTTGCTCAAGGCACTTGGCACAAAATAACGATTGGCTTGTTTTCTCAAACTAGGCATCTACTCTGCAATTTAATTTCAGAGCTCAGCTTCACGCTAGGCTTGGTAACCATGGTGAGGTGAGGCTAACAAACTTAATCTTGTGTCAACATATTAAAATCTCTTTTCATTTGTCAGAGACAGCAATCCCCTTTGGGGGAATCTATGCTGCCAGCACCAGAATTCTGACTACGCGGGGTTGAGTATCGGAATTGATGCTGACTCCAGCCCATGTACGGGGTTGAGTATCGGAATTGATGCTGATTCCAGCCCATGTAACTTTTTCTTTTCCAGGGAGAGGCACCTGAAGGATCGTTACCCACCAACAGAATTCGAATCGCTAGACCCCTTCCCTAATGTTGTAACCCATCAACTTTCAGATGTACACCATACTTTTTCTCAAACGATTATGATATTTTGAATCATTTACTTTAAAGTTTCCAAGGATGTTCTTTCCTATACCGGTATAAAGTTTTGTTGCAAACTTGTCTTCTTAATCTTAGACCTTTAATCTGAGCAGAAGCTCATCTTTAGAGATTAATCTTTTTTCGTTGCCTACTTGTGTCTTATTTTGCAGCATTAATTGTTCGACCTTCTTGACTGTGGATGGACTGATTGTAACTGGTGTTGATTTCATATCAACCCTGGCAGTTGTTTCTGCATCATGTTAGTCATGTTTGCACTTGTGGTGGATTTGAAAATGCACCAATTATGTGCTTGAAAAATAAGATAAATATGAAGTGTTGAAGTTGTACTTAGATAAAAATTCCTGGTATTCGGGGGTTGCAGGAGATAATGATTGTTGGCCATCCTTCTTGACGGCATCTTCTGTCAAAGTTTTCTCACCTCCTGTGGTATTTATTGAAAATTATTTGAAGAAATGTTGTCCCAGTCAACCTTTTGAAGAATATTTCTTCAAATTTTTTCCGTATCATTTCCACGGCTTTTAGAAAACCTGGGAGCAGATGAGTTAAGTGTTCTATTTCTTGAGCAGGAACTTCACACTCCTTGTATCTCACCATTTTGATAACTTATAACAAAAGAAAGAAGATAGCCACAGTCTAAAATGGTCATCCAAGCTTATTATGTTGCTGTTGTCATCTATGTAGCCTCCTACTCTTTTCTCCTTTTAGCCCCAGGTACCCACTGGTACATCCCTAAATTCCTCCCAGCGAACAACACCATTCATGACCCCCTCGTCTTCCCAGACTTCCCTCCAGAAGGAAATGCCTTTGCCGCCAAAATACAAGCCACAAGCTATGCCTCAGATGAACGGGCATGATGCAGGTGAGAGTCGTCACTTGACATTCTCAGCGGTCTTCTTGCGGTACATGGAAAGTGGAACCTCTCTCTTGAAGACACCCTTGGAACTGCCTGGTGCTGTCCTTAAATGACAAGTGTCCTCAATACAGAGGGGGCAAAATGAACAGGGTGAACACTTGGGGACTGAACTCTACTGTCTTAAATGGAGAGCTGTCCTCCTGGCAGAGGTATCCATAAACCGGTGTTCTACTGTAAATGAATTTGAAGTTATGTCGGTGGTTTACTGTGTTATTGCTTTCTATTTGGTTTACTGTTTCCATGGAATTATAATTCACATTTTGCCTAATGCATATTTCAATGAATCAAAAGCATGTGTTTCTTTTACAGCGGCACGTAGAATGTCGAGTGAAGATGCTAGGTTGGTAGATGTGATGAAAGAATTAGATGATTCGTTTCCCATTGACCCAACACCAAAGAGTAGATTAGGTAAGTGAGGTGACAGTAAATGTCCACTTAAATCCACTAGTGCACTTTTGAAGCCTGATTTAGGTGGGGACATTAAACAGCGATGGTGGCATGCAATTGAGAGGCCTGGGGACCCACTCCAGCAAATGCACCAGACACTTCTCACTATAGTAGAAAGGGTTAGGCAACAGTGGCTCAATGTCTCTGTGGGAAGTGGTGGACACACAGTAATGATAATAGAGGCTTTGCAATGACGTCATCGTGGCGGTCATTCTGGAGAACACAGGGTGCAGAGGTGTGAGCCGACTGTGACGTGACTTGTCTGAAGTGCGCCACGCCATTGTTTGACGTAACGTCATTGGGGCATGCACGGCTCATTTCGGCTTGTGACATCATTTGCAAAAGCCTCTGTAGTTGGATAAACCGACAAAGATCACTTGCAACTGGTGCCTGCTTTTGCTGGAGATGCCGTGTATGGTACGTTGCCAAAGAGCACTGCATGGAGTTGTTCCAAGGAGAGCAGTATTTACAAGGAATTAGTAAAGTGTTCGGCTTTCTTGCAGGTTCAACCAATGTTGGTAATTTATTCCATATGGCAGGCCAAGTTGGCAAAGCTGTTGGTACATTGGTCACAGTGATGACTGATGAAGAGGGGAGCGGGAGTGATGATGATCTACAACTTGATCCAAGGATGAAATAGACAAGGAAAAAATGACCAATCAGAATCCAGTATTCAGTATGGAGTGTACTTCTTCGCCAATGGATGCTCATGTTATGTTGTGATCAGTTTTCAACTGCAAGTTGTTGGAAATTTTCGATTTCCGCAAGTTTGCTCAACTCAAGTGTACATCTTAAAGAATGAAATGTAAATCTGTATGAACTGTACATGTGCAGTTGGGTTAGGCAAGCCACGTTCAGCTGAAGATATTCAATATAAATCGCTAGATGTGAAATTAGCAGTGATTTATGACCGTGATATCGAGGCTGCTATGTTATGATATAATTGTGCCATTTCTGCCACTTCATGAATCAAATGTTTATATCTGTCTGACTCAATGTTGGTGGTTTTATCATCAATAGGCCACAGGTTGCTCTAAAATTGGCCTTAATTCCCCGAAAGTACTATGATGATTTTACAAAATGGAGTAGACCCCAGGAGTACCGGTAGACTTGTCAGTAACTTCATTTTGTAAGTGAAAGTGTCACAACTGAGTAACTCTCACTTTCAGAATAAACACTGTATAGTACAATTCGCAGACGTGATCTTTGAGCCTGAGTCTTGTATAATTATGTGACTTCCTTATGTATACTAAGTCTTGTATAATTTCACACAGTTGACTTCCAGAATGTACAAATCTTTGAGTTTTTAATGCCCTATATTTGACCTCTCCGTTTGATGATTTTTTTTAACAAAGAATTCTGCAGCTTATGCGACAGACGCCAGACGGTATATATTCTTTTTACCAAATTACAAAGATTTACAGTAAATCTTTCAGGGTACCAATATAAAGTTTTTCCCTCCTTGGCGAATTCATTCATCACATATTGTAGTCTTGCAAATTTGGAATCATACTATGGCAACTCGAGGCACAGATCATGGTATCTTCACGTGACTTGAAACAAGAATCTAGACATCAAATTCCAGGCACAAGACACCAGTTTAGTAATTGTGATCACTTAATCTGCACACATGTGAGCATGCGTTCAGCTGACAGAACGGGCAACATTGTGGTTCACCCAAAAGGTTCGAGCTTTCGCAAAGCTTAAAAACATAATTTTAAATCTTGGAATTATCTTCTAAATCTTCCATTGTTATCTCTCTAAACTGCAAAGTGTGTATATTTTTACCGAGTCATGTACATTAGGAGTTGTGGAAAATACGTATACATTAATACCTGAAACTGTGAACCACCGCTACTTGATCTGAGATTTGCATATAAAGTCAGAAATATATTATTACATGATGTCTTCATATGACTTGGAACTAGAAGCTACTAATGTCAAGTTCCAGTCTTAAGTGTACCGTAATATATTTCTGATAAAAGTTCAGTTTGAATTAAAACCAGACCACCAGTGATATTAAAGCGGCTGTATTATTTTGGGGAATGCAATGTTCATGTTTACAAAATTATCATGTGCATTTAATTGTTGGCCTTCTTTGTAATTAGAATATTCAAAGCAATGAATGTCCGTGCATATTTTCTGAATTGTATATAGCCCATTCAGCTGTACATAGGGAAATACGCATGCACGGATATACACTGTTATTGTGACCGAGGCATGTACATTTCATGATGTACATTATGTCTTACTGGTGTCGGTCCTCTTGCCGTGAAATGTACCAAAGGATATGAAAATAAAACAGTCCCCGAAAAATCAACTTTCTTTTCTTGATTAGATAGGGTTCTGCTAGTATTTCTGTAAATAACACGAGTGACGTGTTCACATTTCTTGAATCCATAGAATAATGGAGGAGTCGGCGATTGCCACCGATAAAAGATATAAAAGTGAAAGATACATGCTAAGAAGTGGGCATTACAGAACATTTAAATTAACACCATCCAATATGGAAGGCATGGGTTCATTCGACTTCGGGGTGACCGGTCATTAGTGGTGAGGAGGATGTAGTGCTGTATGAAATTCTCTCAGGGACCGATAATATCGACCCATGGTTTCAATAATTTAACTGATAAATAGTTAGTTCTCCACCACTGGCTCAGCTAATACTCAGTCAATTTCAAAACTGTTTTCACTTCATTCATATGTAGAGAGGTTTTAGTCAGATAATCTGATACGTACACCAAGTCCAGTCGGTCATTTAGCCAGCATAGTCTACTCAAGATGTTATGAAAAGGATTGGAAGGTATAGAGAGTGTGCAGTGGCTCATTGTGATGTCGTTTTTGACAATGTTGACACCCACGACAAAGTGTCCCATGTGTAGATCACGTCATCATTTGAAGTCACACACACTCTACTTGTGCCGACGTCAAAGTGCACCACTGGGTCGATGATGTCATTTGCTGTCCAAAATATGGCGAATACATGTATAGACTGATCACTTGATGCGATGACGTCACCTGCACTCTCTCTGTACAATCACTTCTAATCTATTGGGAAAATTAAAGGTAGCAGAAAAAGGTACCCAAATTCTCATGGCATTTACCGGTAGTGAAACTGTTTTGAAATAGCTTGAATATAAGCAAAAAAGTATGGTGCACTTACTTGGATATGTTGTCTATGTTTACTGCTTCCTGATAAAAAGAATACGACCATTGGCGTTGTTATAAGTGTACCGGTACCATAAAATGTTTGTTATTTTCATATTTTATATCATGTTTCTTTCCTTTCCTTTGTTTTTCCCCCATGATGGACATTCAAAACTAAAGATATTTACTGCTCTGGTCATCTTCACGCCATTTGCCACCCATTGATAAGGCATAATGCATTTGCGAAGCCTGGTAAGACTGCTTATTCGCCATCATCTCCCAAACGCTGGCCAGCTGAAGCTACAAATATTCCAACCAAGTTTGTAGTTATGCCCCCGCTCAACGAAGTTGAGATGGGGGCATTATGTTCTCAGTTGGTTTCCGCGTCCGCCGCCGCCGCCGCATCCTATTCCGGACTATAACTCAAGAACGGGTTGTCGGATTGATCTCATATTTCTGTGGTGTAACCGGGTGGATCTGAGGAGGTGCCCTATCGATTTTGGTTGCGATCCGATATTCAATATGGCCGCCAGGAGGATATCTTGGAGTTTGCATTCCGGACCGTAACTCAAGAACGGGTTGCCCGATTTATCTCATATTTGCGTGATGTAATGGGGTGGATCAGGGGAGGTTCCCTATCGATTTTGGTTGCGACCCGATATTCAATATGGCCGCCAGGAAGACATCTTGGTTTTAGCATTCCGGACCATAACTCAAGAACGGAATGCCCGATTGATCTCATATTTGCATGGTTTAATGTGGTCGATCGGGGGAGGTTCCCTATCGATTTTTGTTGCGACCCGGTATTCAATATGGCCGCCAGGAAGACATCTTGGTTTTAGCATTCCGGACCATAACTCAAGAATGGAATGCCCGATTGATCTCATATTTGCATGGTGTAATGGGGTCCATCGGGGGAGGTTCCCTATCGATTTTGGTTGCGACCTGATATTCAATATGGCCGCCAGGAAGACATGTTGGTTTTAGCATTCCGTACCGTAACTCAAGAACGGGTTGCCTGATTTATTCCATATTTGTATGGTGTAATGGGCTGGATCGGGGGAGGTTCCCTATCGATTTTAGTTGTGACCCAATATTCAATATGGCTGCCAGGAAGACATCTTTGTTTTTGCATTCCGGATCATGACTCAAGAACAGGTGACCCGATATTCAGCGTGATGCACCAGAGCGGGGGCATACTTGCAATCGCCCCGATTGCGTTACATCTAGTTTATATGAGGCTTTTGCTGGAACTAGTGATAGGTATCGCAGGACAGAATCTGACTCTGGGAGTACTGCACTCAGAAAAGTAAGCCTCCCACAAAATTAGTTTTGTGTAGTTTTTTTCACCCAGGTTAAAAGGTTGTGCTGCACTATATATACGTACTCTGGGGAGAGAGAGAGAGACTGGGCATTATCGTGTCCGTCATAACATTTCATTTGGATGCTATGAGATAAATGTTCTTTATCATGTCTACGTGTCTTCATCTGTATTTGTGTAAAAGGGATGACACATGGCGGATTTTGTACGTTTTTACTGTTTTTATGTTCAACATTAGTCTATATCTTTCATTATTATAAACTGTGAGCCTTTAGGAAAAGACATTTGCTAGGGAAATATTTTATAAAGTTCAGCAATGTACATGTAGGTTTCTATCATGAAAGATATAAACTGGGGTTTTAGAATTGTGAATGGAGCAAATACTGAGTACTCCCACATCACAGTTCCGTGATATTTCTTATTTTTCAATCTTGAAAAATAAGGTTGTCAAGTTTCCTGAATGTACACTCAGGGGCGGATCCAGGATTTCAGGAAAGAGGGGGCGCACTAAACATTGAAATCTGCAGTGAATTTCAATGATTTGCTCCAAATTTCTGAATTTCACTGTCGAATTTACAGATTTGTTGGCCGAAAGGGGGGCATGCGCCCCCCCCCCCTTGGATCCGTGCCTGTACACTGGCATTTCAGTACTTTTATCATTCTGAACAATATTTTTGGTCATTATTCATTATTTACTGAGATGTTCACAATCACACATTGTTCACCACACAGTTGTCAACCAATACATCAAATTGATATCTTGGTACTCCCGTGTAAACCTGCTTCTGCGTTCCAAAATGTGACCCCACTCCAGCAAAAGCAGGCACTTGTCGCAAATGATCATCATTGGTCATAGTTTACTCAACTGTTATCACTGCTGTGCTGTCACATACCATAACCTGCAGAGACGTATATTTCAGCTATTGTGTTGTAAGGGCATTTGACCCTTTCCTCAGTTGTGACAAGTGCTTACTTTTGCTGGAGTGGGTCACAACTGTTATGGTAAATCAAAACACAATCTGGTAAACCAACAACTTCAAGTACCGGTACCTTAGAAGGGCTCTCGTGTGAGTAATCATCCCAGGTGTATCTCTGTGTAATTATATAAGGCTGACCCTAACCCAGACCTTTCCCGTCAGCCAATCATTCTACTCGTTAGTGATGAGTAATACTAACAGGTATTCTGATTGGTTCCGATGATTTCGCACTCCACGCTAGTGTTACTGAGCCAAGAAACAGCACAATAGGGCTTAAAGTTTGTAACAAGAATAAAATTGGCCTATTTTTGCTATGTATGAAAAAAATGGTCAACAAATATGAATGTGTATTTCTGACTGAAGTTACCACATAGGGTGAGCACTTGGTTCGTGGACAATCAATATTTTATTTATTTGATTCATATTGTTCAATTAATGAATGTGAACTACCTGTTTGGCAAACATTACTTGGTGAAGGGACACAGGTTTTATATGACATTACCAGTTTCTATCGATGTTCAATTTCATGTAATTATTTGTAAAAAGTGGAATGTTTTTAGGTGTAAATAGACACGGGCAAATTAGAAATATCCTTAGTCAAGTGTTCCAAGCTAAAAGTCTGCTACTATTAGTATAGTCTGTTCCTAGACAGTTGATGAACTCAACTTGCTAGACTGGATAGCAAGAGCTACTAGTATTTCCTACAGCGTGAAGGAATCAAACTGGAGTTCCTTAATGCCTCCAGTAAACGGCACAAAGGATGAATCATTACATGGAGTTTCCTGGCCCTTCTGAAAAATTGGATTAAAACAGGTGGGTATTTACATGTATGTCTGGAATGATAGATTATAAGTTCAAAGAATAACCACATTACCTGTTGATGAATATGTCAACATGTTGAATGCAACATAGCTGGGATTAATCATCCATTCGTCTGGAAAGCAAAAACGAAAGTATGCACTGTCACGTAAAAAGGAACAGTAGTCTCATCGGCTAATCCCAACTCAATAGTTGGCTGAAGAAGTTTAGAGCACTTAACAGAAGCGAACTATTATTGAGGTGAGGAACAATGATCTGTCACATAGATTTTACTTTTCTCGTAACCAGACTTTCATCTTGCTGGTTGGGGACTAATGAATTTACCATTAGTAATCAAGGTGGGCGATTGAAACTGCTGAATAATATTATTCATTGATTTATAAAACTGAAAAGCACAATAACCACCTATTGGCTGCCATCAGAAATTCTTTACTTCATCAGAACATGAAGTGAATTTCGTTCCATTTGTCGCTTAAATAATCCGAGTGTGAAATCAAATTGAAAAGTAAATTGTAAATTTTTTTCTACTTTTGAGTGTCACTGGACCTCTTGTAGTTGGTCCTATAGGACACAATTTGGCATGCATAAATGTCAACAAATTTCCTATACATGTACCGTAATTGTAAGTTCCACCATTAGCAGGCCCTGTAGGTTATTTCTTTGAAGGAAGTAGTACTATGAGAATTCTTGCTCTCTTCTACATGGTATGGTAGGTAGTTGGCTCTGAACACATATGTGACATGTTAAAATGTGAAATCATTTTTAGCTCACCTCTGTGGAGGTGAGCTTCTCTCATGGTGTGTCGTCCGTCGTACGTCGTCGTCGGCCGTCGTCGTCGTCCGTCGTCGTCGTCCGTCGTCGTTAACAGGGGTGGCACGTTTCTAAACCGCTTGGGTTACAAACTTGAAATTTGGTGTACAGGTACCCTATGGTAAAAACTATCTCTCGACCGAAACTTAGCGCTGTTGCTTGTACACTCTGGCCTGTAGGGGGCGCTTTGTGAAAACCTTCTTT
>NMRB01000153.1:112050-136527 GCA_002633025.1 Notospermus geniculatus
CGGGCAGCAAGGTAGGTGTCATTTCAACCAACAGTGAGGATTAGGAAGCTATTTTCGATTCCAATGTAGCGGGAACGTTTCCGAATTTGGAAGCCAAGAGATAGAGATTCTGGCGGAACTGAGCCTTTTGATGATGATAATAGATGATTATCGATGATTGCAGCCAACTTACGCCAGCAATTCAGATTTCACGCCGTGAAATACAAGGTCACAGGTGCTGCCATCTGTTAGTGGAAAAAAACACTTCCCGATTTTTGCTTTTCATATCCCGATTGGGCCTAACGTGCAAGAAGGCCTACAAAGATTCCGATATCGGAATCTAAAACCGCTTCCGAAAAAGGAAACGTTTCCAATATCGGAATCGCTGGGCTTCCAAAATCAGAAACGTTTCCAAATTCGGAACTTTCCCGAACTGAAATAGGCCTAATAGGCGATCCGCGGACGGACGGGATTTCCTCTTCGTTTGCATTAGGCCTATTGCAAACTAATAAATGACGGCGCCAATCGGGAAAGCTCAATGTTTTATGGTTTATGCGGTTGAATTTGAACCGGTCTCCTCGATAAACGCACTTTTGTGCGAGGTTTCCGATTTCTCGATTGAGGTTCGCGAGGAGCCTCGTCGAGGGCCCCGATCGCCGATTATTTTCCCGCGCGCGCGCAAAATGATCGAGCGGAGAAAAACAGGACTTGCTGAAAGATGTCGACAAATCATTTTTTCTCACCCAAAGAGCAAATTTGTTCCGAACAAATCGTCTGACATTCGTGTGCTCCAATGTTCATGTCCAACATCGGATGCAGGAACGATAGGCGGTGGCTCCGGAGTTTGCCACAGCAGAAAGATTAAAATTTCGAGGATTGAAGTTCCCGCCGTTCGAACTTTGCTGCACGCTCTGGGCGCGTTGCATGCGGAGCCACCTATCGTCGATATCTGGAACTACATTCTAGTGTCAGCCATTGACGATAGGTGGCTTTTCGTTCTGAGAACGTGCGATCATTTCGTGATCGGTTGCAATCGTATCATGTCTATCCAGCGGTTTAAAGCACAACTCTCTATATAAATGAATTGTAAGAAGAAGATGAACTAGAATTTTACTTACTTAAGTCATTTTGAGCGTAAATCATATCAGATCAGCGCATTGCTGGCAAAAGAACGGCATGACGGATACCGGTCCGGTACGCCGACGCCGACGGTAGCCCGCCATCAATGTACATACATTGCACTGCATGCATGTGGCATGTGCATGCACAGTCCTGTTTTTTTGACTGACAGAATGGATGAAAATTCAAATTCAAATTTGTGAATTCTAAATGTGTGAATTCAAATTTAGCCCCCCCCCCTGGCAGTTTTTAGTTTATAACTCCTTGACCTTGTTATCTAGGCCTAAACATGGTTCGTATGATAGGCCTAGTTTAATACCAGGCTAGGCCTACTCTCCATTCCAAATCCCCTTGGCGCGAGGTTTATCAACGATAGCTCCGCAACGGCTGGGCCGATTTTGATGAAACACACGTCAGTTGACTTATCTTTCTTGGCGGTACAGCCATCATCACAGTCAATTTCCCGAAAAACGTGACAGAAAAAAGTTGTTTCACAAATCACCGTTTGTGCTGACGGCCGAAATGGCGGCCATTTTGAAATGACGCAATGCATCGCGCACGTGTAAACTGCACTGAACAGCATCGCGAAATGAAATGGGTTTTGAGAAAGAGATCCGTTATGCCGTCCTTACGCAAAAAATGAAGATAGCAGAAAGATACCGGCAAGAAAGACAAGTTTATTGATGTATGGTATGTTGAATTTGGCCCAGCCGTTGAGGAGTTATCGGCCGAAAACCTCGCGCCAAGGGGATTTGGAATGAAGAGTAATAGCAAAATAGGCCTTTTGCATGATAGGCTAGCGCCACACAAGCCAGGCCTAGGCTAACGTTACCCTTCCGATAGATGAATCAGAATCCTCGTCTAGGCCTAGCCTAGTAGCCTAAGTAGGCCTACCATGCTACTCTAGGCCTAGGCCCTAGGCCTAGCCTAATTTGACACAATTTTTTTTCCTAGGCCTTATACTTTTCTTACCGTGATTTTCTGGATTTTCCAGCCCGATTCCTCTATCTAAATCGACATGGCCTATACTACATGCAGGACATAAAAAAGTGATTTCTTTCCTTTTCGTTAAAAGACATAATTCAGGAAAATCTGTGTTGGATATGATTATGAAATAGCAGAGCCTTGGCTAAATGGAAAGGCCTAATAAGAACACTGGTAGTCATGGCAGCCAAGCAGAGTGAAAGTGGTAAGTGAACCTTTATCCAATCAGTCTGGAAGTTTAATTTTGCTGCTTGTAGGTTGTAGGTTTTCTGAGTGACAGGTACTTGCCTTCAATTGAGTTGCCAATATTAGAGTCCTAATACAATTTTCACCCCCATTCAGCATGAATTGGAGACTCCAGTCTTGAAATGTTAACTTTTTTCATTTTAGCTGAGCAGCAGCATGTTCCTGAAACCCCTGATGCCGCCCCATCCAGTGGAAATTCGAGAGCAGCAGATCAGTCAGCACAAGTTCTCGTAAGCATGTGACATGTCCTATCAACATGATCAAGCTGACTAATTTAAGTTGCCCATTCATGATCGAACTCTAGCGATGCCGAATGTTACACACCATAAAGACATCCATGCTGTATGCTGTTACTTTTTAAAAAAGGGGCAGAATGGAAACAAATCCACCTAACTTTTTATGTGAATAATCAGTGTGTCATGTTTGCTTTGTTAATCAGGTTACCGGTATTTTAATTCATTTCAGCTTCGCCCAAAGCCAGCATTTCTGTCAATATTGAGAACAGTAGGAGTGAAGTCTAATGTGCTTACTAGGACAGAGGTATGGGAAAAATTCTCTCCATTGTGGTACATTATATACAGTGAAACCCCTCGTGTGGACCTCCCCTCTATGTGGATCGATTTTTGTCAGTCCCAAATAAATCCTTCACATTTTCCTTTAGCTTAGTGGACTGTACTTGCTTAGTCGCAGTCGGAAGGCTTGATAAAACTGTTTTTTGTACCGTGTTTCAGATTCTTGATAACTTGAAAGAATACATCAAAGAGAAGGGCTTGTTTGATCCTCAGACACCATATGTGATCCAGTGTGAAGGTGATGAACTGGAAAGAGTGTTTGGTGCAAAAGAATTTAACGTCAATCGGGTATTGTAAGTTGAAAGAGATTGATACTGAACATTAATTATTTTGACATTTAATTTTGGCTGTGGATACCTGATCAGGAAACAGAGATGGTAGAGTAGTCAGTCATTCTTTCCCCCCATTAACAAATTTGCATCGTGGCCAAATGGAAAATTCTTACAAGTTTACATGAATCTCAATCAGCAACATCATGTGTGTTCGCAAAAAGATGTCATGTGGTCTGGTCATAGATTCACTCTGAGTCAATTTCTCATTTCTAGTTTCGAACCCACGCCTCCACATAAGGCAACACCGCCAGCATTGAGGGAAAGCGTGCACACCACTGTGCCAAATCCCCATCTTCAATAAAAGATGGTTCAATAGCCAGCATTGTGCATGGAATCCCTCAGTATTGGTGTTGCCTTATGTGGAGGCGTGGGTTCGAATCTCGGTGCTGACCAGCGTAGCAATCCTATCATTTCATTTCTAGTTTCAATACGAGCAGTCAGCCACGCGTATTGCCTAAAGATGGCAGCAAAGTTCTAGCGGACCAATACACAGGAAAATCCACGTGATTGGTGCTCGATCAAGAATGAATGGGTCCGCTATATGCATTGAATTGGGCCAAAGTGACACCTATTGGTCAGCTCACTGACAGCTCCTATTGGAGTTTAATCAAAATGATCGTACAATAATACATGTAAAACATTTTAAATTTTATTGAACCTGTCCATTTTATTTAGGTCGTTCATATTTCAAAACACGGAGCTGGCCAGTGGACCTACGACTGAAGGCAGTTCCTCACAACAATTAGATGAAGTTGACGGTGCACCAAGAATAAGTAAGTACACATATTTTGAAAATGGACTCAGTTTGACCACAACTTTGCATGGACATGGAGCTCATTCTTGTAATGAATCTGCGGAGAATATGGGTACATTCAGTAAGAGTAACTACAGCTCCATAGCAAGCATTGAGCCTGCCTAAGTTTTACTGTTTTTGGAACTCATCGTTCCTGAGAAGAATTGCTAGGATGGCAAGGTAAAAACTCGTCACGTTAAGCGATTTTCCTGCCATAAAGAAGAAAACTTGTTGAAATAAAATAGAATTTTTAATCACTGCACGTAGACACAAACTGTTGTGGCTTAGGTTGGATGAGTTGTATGAAGTCATGTTTTACTTGTTATCCTTCGTTTTAGAGCCACCTGATGCGTTCGCATCAGGCACAACACATGACACAAGAAAGAACCGAAGGAGGAAACGAGAAGGCAAGTATAAATGTGCAACGAAAGTTTTGTCAAATTCCAAGATTCCTTTACATGGAGCTATCATGGAGGCAAGGATAATGCCTACTGCCTTCTACAGGTGTTGTACACAAGGCTCTTCAAGACTGTATTAGAAGGGACCTGGCCATTTCATCCGAGATAGCCAAAAATCCGACTTGTAGTGTCCAACTTATGCAATTGTATTTTATTGGAGTAACATTACAAAAAAATCGGGACTTCTCAAAGTCATCCGGGATGGGTGATTTTTCGAATTTACTTATGGCGTAAGCATTTTCTGCTGTAGTTATGTTGAGTGATAATCCCACCTGTGGCTCTGGTTTCCAAAGTAGACCAAATCATACTCATCCAATACATGTAGGTGTAATATATCAGGATTTTGGGTTTCAGGGGACTCCCCAGAGGAAAGACGAAGAAGAAGAAGACAGCGCTGTTCATCATCAATAAGTATTGTTAGCAGTGATGGAGAGGGACCGTCGGCATGGGCTATACAGGTCGTGGAGATCCCGTCACCAGCCAGTTCTGACCATCTGAGTGTCCAGGTGAGATGAAAGCCAGACAGTGTTAGTCATGCAGGGCTCAAAATTCTGCAAAGTCATTCGGTGGCCATTTTTCAGAAAATTAGAAATGGAATTCAAGGTATCAAGTTGACAGATTTATGTACCCCACCACTACAAAAAAAGCTGAATGTCCTGCAAATTACGTAAAGCCAAAATGCAGGCAGTGAGAGACATCTGGTGGCAACACATGAAGCGCATCCCCCAGTTACTTCATCATTTGCAATTAAACCTTTATGTATAGATTTTCCATTTACCTATCATGTGGGGGGTTTTTTCAGAGCAAAGAAACTGTGTTTGTAAAAAGCTCAAGTGATACTCTCATCACGGACACAGAGCTGCCAGTCATTGACTGGGATGACGAGGATGAAGATGCACCATTTTCCATTGAATATGAAGTGCGTTCGACATCGAGCGGGGATTACGATGATGACGATGACATCACATCAGATGATGAGTCACATCATGGACAGGTGAGCGAGACAAGACTGTGTTTAGAAAATTGAAAGTGGGGCAGAATAATTCTTCTGGGCCAATATATCCAAAGAAGAAAGCACAAAAATTGGCACACAAAGTGATAAATATCAAGAAGTCAACTTCCAGGAAGTCAACTTCCGCAAGTTTCTGGAAGTTGACTTCTTCTGGACCAATAATATTCATAAAACCTTGCTAGGCTTAGTTACTTGCTAAAGTGGCTGAAATTAAATTGATTTAATTTTCCTTCTAGGGGATTCTGGTCGTGTGCAAGGACAGCGATGTTGAATTCTTCGCAGATTACAGTGAATCGGAAGACGATGAATCTGATCCTGAGATAGCGTCGGTAAGAATTTTATCCTTCAGTACCATTATGAAAAATTGTATGACATTGCTTCGTCTAACCATTCACACCCAGACGAAAAATATTGCAACAGGGAAGTAAATTACAAATTGCTTTTTCTCCCTCTTCCAGGACAAGTGGATTTGTAGCGCCTGTAGCAACTTGAACTCACCCTTAAGTCGTTACTGTCTCTGCTGTTGGAAAGAAAGGCCTGGATGGCTGCCCGAGACTCATAAATTTCGAAGGTCCTTGTCCGCTCCGAGTGGAGTTCCATCCGCCGCCTCATCTCCAAGTCCGACTGGAAGTGGTCCAGAAATGTCAAGCCTGCCAATGGATTTTACTGTACCTTTTGCTCCTACAGTTGTGGTATCAGAGGAATTGTTGATGGCAAATTCCCCGGTTGTCCCTTCCACTTCAAGTCAAGATTCGTTGCTCATGACGCCACAATCTGGGCGGTCAGGGTCGTCATCTTCCTCCCACACAAATCCCATTCATCGTCGGCTGTTGAAGTCATTAGCAGGTAAACGATCGGCTACATCGGTGTCTGACAGTCTGTCAAACCAAAGCTTTGATTCTGCAATACGTTCCGGGAGTCAGGACAGTGAAATATCCATTTCTATTACACCCACCAGCGTTGCGTGTACTTCATTGCTGTCGACCACTACATGTCCCGATTCACAAGAATCGGGCAGGTTCAGTGAGTCGTCTTATTCTCTTGAAACCACCGCTTGCACGATGAGTCCAGAGATCTTGCAACCGTCTTCAAAAGCAGTAGACTGTGATGTGGCACTTACTGCTGTCAGTTCGGAACCCAAGGATGACGTCGATGGACCTAGTCATAGTGAAACTGCCACCAATGGATCTGGAAAAAATATGCTTCTCCCCTCCAGCACTGTTGGGGCAATAGTTACAGAAAGAGACACCCCAAGCGAAGAAGCCGTTCATAAAATGAGCCCTTTTGCCTTGGATACTTCATATGATTCACCTGGAACTAAAATTGCTGAATCCTCGACTCCTCATGAAAAATTAAGCAGTGGTGATTATGACTATGTGGATCACCCTCTTGGAACAAAAGTTCCCGAACCTCTGATTGGACAGGAAAAATATGGATCATGTGTTTCTGAACCTGTTGATCAGGCAGTAATTTCATCGCTGGGCCTCCAGAAAAGTGATTCAGTGACCACAGCAGGAGTGCGTTCTGGCCGGCCAGATTTTGTGGATGATTTGCCCACTGCCGGTGTTGGTAGTAAGCGGAAAAACAATGAGTGTCCATTTTGCATGAAGCAGACCAGCAATGCCGTTCTCGTTCATGGTAAAACGGGTCACCAGGTGTGTTGCTATAAGTGCGCCAGGAAGTTACGACGCCGTGGTAAGCCCTGTCCTGTTTGTAGAAATCCCATACAAAAAGTCATCAGAAATTTTATAGTCTGACACCAATGAACACTTGATATACGAATCAAACTTGGAATTATTTTGCTGATACATGTATTTTGGATGCATTTCATTTTTGCTGTTTTTTTAGCTCACTCGTGAGCTTTTATCGTCCTGCGGCGTCCGTCGTCCGTCGTCGTCGTCGTCCGTCGTCCGTTAGCAGGGCACGTTTCGTAACCGCTGGAGCTATTGATCTGAAACTTGGTACATATATACCCCTAGGTCAGATGACCTATGACACCAAGTTTCGGTCCGATTCGATTCTTGGCTTGGCCTCCAGGTGGCCAAAACCAAAAACACAAAAAGTGCAATAACTCCTGAACTAATGACTGGATCGTCTCCAAATTTTTATCATAGGTGTATCTAATTATGATACATAACATATATAACAGGTTTTTGATTTGACCTACTTTTCAAGGTCACAGAGGTCAAAGTTCGACAAAAGTGACGAACCTGCCACAGATCTTCATTATTTCACCGAGCATCTTCATATCTTGCATAAACATGTATTAGAGGGGTACCTTCAAAACTACCGAGTTTCGCCCCGATCGGACATCCAATATGGCCGCCAGGTGGCGTAACCTGAAAATCGACCAAGTGCTATAACTCAGGAACGACTTGACCCAGAGTTCTCGAACTTGATATTTACCTCCCTCTAGGTGACCTTTACAAGTACGTCAAATTTCGGCCTGATTAAACTTCCNATGTTTTGCAATTGATGATTGGCTTGGTTACACTTCACAGACAGCAATTGGGAGTACAGTGAAAGTGCTGGAAAACGTTTGCTATTAGTGATCAAAGCGTTACTGAGAGACCCCTGAAAAATACTGAAAAACCCTGAAATTCAGGGGCAAAATACTGAGAGGGGTATTTAGGGGTTGGCAGCTCTGTAGATGACCTTTATGTGCATGTGAAGTTTTGGCCCGATCGGACCTCCAATATGGCCGCCAGGCGAATAACCCAACAATCATTGAAGTCCTGCAACTTGGGAATGACTTGACCCAGATTGCTCATAACTGACATGTACCTCTCTCTGTCATTACACTGTATGTCCAAACGAGTGCGCACATGGTCCATGGACCATTTCATTTACACAACTACGAGGTTAAAGTCTCCCAATGATTGTTCATTGCTAACCAGACACTGCTTTTGCAACACTGCCCTTTACAGCTATGAGTATGACTGTTGATTTTCAGTTGCATTTCATTGAACAAGAATAGGAAGTTTTTCTGGTCTCCCATGTGATGCAAGTGCCATGAACCTAATGTTATTGTGATATTGCATGTAATTTTGAATGTTAACGGCAATATCAAGCATTCAATTTGATATTGATACCCGTAGGTCTAGGAACAGAGTACCAGTACATTGAAGCTCATACTCACCGTCAGAAACTCAGTGGGCCTATTTGGTTTTTCGATCTGATGAGTTTTTTTTTGCATTTTCTGAAGATGGAGGAGAAGTCTCATGGAATTTTATGGACATGCAGTTCATGTCGATTGTTCCTGAAAAAAGCATTTTGAGTTTACTTTCTGAAGTGGATACAAAGAAATAGAGTAGCTACAGCTTTTAAAGATATTAAAACTTACCGGTACATGTGAGCAAGAATTTTGTTGACAAATTTTTAAAATGGCTTTTATAAGAATTATAGTGCATTTGGTGAATTTCAATAATGTGTTCATAATGGTTGTTAAATTCTGGAATTTTCTTGTGTTCATGATGTGGTCGTTTGTCTGAAGTTTTGTCATTGATATGCTTCTATTTTCCTGATGCTCAATACTATTATTTATGCAATATTCATAGAAACCATGGGCATTTTGAATAAAGAGATAGCTCATATTTGTACATGTACATGTAAAAAGTTTATTTTGCCGCACACTAAATTTGCAGCACAGCACTCTTGATGATGCTGGATTCTCACTAAAACATGCATTTACGGTAAGTAAAATTAGATTTTAGGTCCCATCACTCAACTTGATGATGCTGAATTCTCACTGAAACATGCATCATTAGGTTTTGGGTGGTCTCTCAACTGTTTGATGATGCTGAATTCTCAGTAAAACATGCATTTAACATTTTAGGTTTTAGATTGATCTTTCAAATTATGATCACCTTATGTGATGGTTTTCATTAGGTGTGTGTATACCACAATCGAGCAAGAAATGGCCGAATCTAGGTGTCAGCCTATATTGTTACAGAATTTCTGACATGATACTCATACAATCTTCTCATGGTGTTCAACTGACAATGGTATTCTTTTGCATTTACTGCCAGACTGTAGTCATTAACTCTGTGGTTCAGTGACGTAGTGTATTTTACTGTTGCAAGTACAAGTATTCAAGAGTAAACAATAGCATACTAGTAACGCCAACAATAGATAAGAGGGGATCTATTTTTGATAACAGTAATGCGAACACTATATCTGACCTCCATTTTCAATGTAAAAAACAACGCTAACATTACTGCTACCGATAGCAGGGCAATCTCTTAAACTCTCTTGCTGGAAACGTTCTACCGGTATTATTTTCAAACTCCAAATATTGGTACATTGGTTTGCATTTCGACAGCCTTTGAAGAGATGACGCTATAAGTTACGTGTGTTGAATTATTTGACTTCACTTCAGCTACTCAAGAGTTCACCTTACGCAAACTTAATTATAGATGTAAACAAAGAGAGAGTGAATCCTTCAAAATTGCACCTCAGGATTCATGCTCTGTAGGTGTGGAAGTTTGCGGCTTACATTTGTGGATGTAGGCGTACACGTAGACCGTAGAAATATATCCGATTAGTTGCAGCATGCACATCGATGCGTTTCAATTCATTCAGAATTCAAATTCATAATTTCAAACTGTTTAATAATGAATGAATATCCATGAATAAAAAAAATTCATAACATCAGATAGCATTTTCTCCTTTCATTGTATTCTTTTGATGGGATGTGCAAAGTCAGATGTCAACAGATCGAATGATTTCCATTGGTACATTGGTGTGGGTTGTGAAAATCCAACTATCTGTTCTGATCTGTCCCTTCGACTTTGTGACCCTGGAGTGTTGTCAGTCTACAGGAGGAAGTTAGTCAAGGATTCACCTCTCAGAACAAATGCCGGAAATGGCCAGTTTACCTATCAGGGAACAAGTAACAGGGAGTTGAGAAAACTTGCTGAGCTGCTACTAAAGCTCGGCGCACATTGACGACAAATCTCAATGCGGTAGGGGCCAGTTTACCTATCAGGGAACAAGTAACAGGGAGTTGAGAAAACTTGCTGAGCTGCTACATAAGCTCGGCGCACATTGACGGCAAATCTCAATGCGGTAGGGGTGTTTTTAAAGTCGACTGATCGACCCAATGCTGTTGGACTCATCGTTTGAAAAACCCCTCCCGCATTGAGATTTGCCGTCAATGTGCACCTAGCTTTATTCCGAGAGGGAGGTTATGTTCGATTCATTCCCTCCAGATTGACTTAATATTATTTCTGTTTCATAAATTTGTTGAGAACAATGATGACATCATTACCGGTACCGTACCTCAATCAGGTGCATGCATTCCTGACAGTGGCTGGTATTCAGAAAAGTTAGCAAATGCTTTTACTTAAGATTTTCACAGTGAGATCCAATGTAAATGTTGAAAAAGCATCTAGTCTAATAACATTCATATCATGATATGACCCATTGTAAATGAAATGATTTGAACTTCCCGCCATTGAATAGATCTATGACGTCACGTATAGTAAGTCTTTGTTTGGAGATTAGCGCTTTTCTCTGCTTGGAGTGTGGAGTGTGGCAGATGTTGCCTTCACCATATCCAAGAAAACCGAATTTGCAAAGCTGTGGTAAACAAACATGACAAACACATGAACAAGGCTGTGAAGTTCTTCTAAACACATGTATCTCTCCAATGATAACTGACAAAATGAGTTCACCGTATTCTAATCTGAATAAGTCAAGGAAGGCACCTCTTCCACCCTCCTGTCCTGCTGGGTAAGTTCAAAGTTGGCTGGTTCAAAAGCAAGAAAGCATCATTCATATCATGCAAAGCAAAGCCAAAAAAATTTTTTCTTTTTTTATCATCATGCATGCATGTTTGTGAATTTCTTCAATCACACTGACAGACTACCGTCTTCCACCTAATTTATTCTTCTGTCTTTATTAAAGCCGGCGTCCAGTTCCCTTCCGACAAACAATGGATATAAAGGGTATGTATCCAAGACCAAGACTTCTTTCCCTTTTTTGCCGGGGGACAGTAGTAGGCCTGCCCTAACCAGCTAGGACTTTAGGCCCAATTGGGCACAATCGCCAACTTGGGACATATCGCTCGATTGGGTCACAATTGCCAATCATTGCCACTGATTGCATGTCCCGATTGAGTCATATTGCCAGATCGTGTCACGACGAGTGGCAATAAAAATGATGAATATATTTTTCCGTTTGAGCATTAATCCACGCATTTGCGCATGTCCACATGTGCATTTTAATGAAGGTATAGACACATTGTTTTGAGGAAAATTAAACCCAGGTAATTTACTATTTCACAGTTTTGGCAATTTTGCAAAGTATGGTAGATTATGGTGTGGAAAGAGTGTATATTGACCTTAATTCGCGTAGTTTTCTGTTAATTTCATTTATTTCGACCTGGTTTTATTTTTCCTGAAAGAATGTGTCTATACCTTCAATAAAATGCACATGTGGACATGCGCAAATCCGTGGATTAATGCTCAAACGGAAAAATATATTTATCATTTTTAACCCCACTCATCGTGACTCGATCTGGCAATATGACTCAATCGGGACATGCAATCAGTGGCAATTATTGGCAATTGTGACCCAATCGAGCGATATGTCCCAAGTCGGCGATTGTGCCCGATCGGGCCTAAAGTCCTAGCTGCTAACATGCCTAAGGCCTAATCTGGCTATAAAGGCTGTGGTGCCTTGTAGGCTATCATACTTTGCAAGCCAAGGGTACCGTAGCAAGGGCAAGACCCGTTCCAAGTAAGGAACATGAGTAGCTTGCGATTGCCTCGTCCATACTTACCCTGGGCCAATAACATGGCTTCAATAATGCTTCGGCTTGCAAAAATCGAGTACAATATCATGATATAATACCGTTTAAAATACTATAACTGCATTTTCATTTCACCCATAGCCTAAGCTCATTCGGTCTTCTAATCCATATTGTGGTCAAATCCCTGGCCATGAATCAGTAGACAGTCAGGCGAATATGTTGTGATTTATCTCATTTAACTATCAGATTGTTTTTCAGACATCATACGCGCACAAGAAAACCCGATTCCTGTGGATGTTGACTGTGATGAGCTGCTGGAGGATGTTACTGCACATATTGCCACCTCTAAAATCAGACATCGTGAATCGCATCCTGTTAGCTTCCCCGGGGTTGGTGATACTTACGGCAAGCCTGGACATCGTGCAAGCGGTCCCATTAACCACAGTGGTGTGTGTTCCTCCAGCCATGCATAATTAAACTGTTCCAAATTTATGTATTTTTTCCACAGGAAATTTATATGAATATGATCAAAAATAGATAGGCGAGCTTATCAATTTTTGATATGATCTTATGCTATTAAAAACTTCAGACATGCCTGGGGCGACTGATTTGACGAGGCACCATGTCACTGGCACTGACTGACAAGACAGTTGATCCCATAAGAAGGAAATGTTGGAGGTGGCCAAGTCATTCAGTAATGCAGCTTTTCATCAAAATTGAATCAAAGATGCTTGTAACAGTTCAAAATGTACATTTTCAGCAACTGCTGGCCCACAGGATTTGGAGCTGATGTCATCAATGATGTCAAAAATATCACAATTGGAGCTAAGGGTTCAATTCCAGGGCAAAGAAATGGCTGACAAAGACAGAAAGATTAACATCCTGGAGGACAAAATTAAAATACTGAATAAATCGAGAGGTGAGATATTTTTGTCATTTACGGGTATCACATTGAAAGCTCCTCTCACTTCTCTTCCAAGGTTATATTCGTGGGTATTGATGCAGTTGACAGTGCTACATGTAAGAGTGGTAGAAATGTTTATTTCACTGCCTTCATGATGACAGAAGTAAACATTGAAATTTGAGATATTTAGATCTTTACCTTAAAATATCACTCAAATATCTCAAAATACAGTCCCAGTAGATATTTACCTATAGTACCCTGGTAGTTTGTCCCTGGAACTGAATTATATTCCTGCATGATTCTCTTAGCTGAAGGAGATCAAGCCAGAATAGAGGAACTCCAAAAACAAAATCACCGGCTACAGATACAGATTCAGGAGATGGAGGATTTTCTTTCTGATTATGGGATGATCTGGGTTGGGGACACCAGTTCAGATTCGGACACTGAGGACACACCAGCTGAGGCACCAGGGGACAAAGCTCCACCAAGGACATGGTCACAAGGTACGGTATGAAGAACTGCATTGGCTAAGTTTGATAATTGTTTCGGTACTTGTATCCCAGTAAATATGAAGAGGGGTATATATTATGCGCCTGGTTTTGCTGTGGAAGGTCACAAACATGCAAATATCAGAAGCTACTGTTTGTGGAAGTGTCTTTTTCAATTTGCAAATTTATATCTACAGCATCCTCTCTCCCTGGAGAATTCAAGGTGAATTACGACCTGATTATCGACAATTTAAAAGAATTGAATATTTTGGCTGGTGACGGCATCGGTCAAGTCACACACACTTCAGATGGTGCACGGCTTAAGGTAGGCACATATAAATAGAACTTTCCCTGGTTCAGATGAAATCAGGTGGTGAGACTTGGGAGTGGGAGGTTGTCTTTCATATATCAGGCGGCCCATCTGATCCCCCCATTATAAGTTCTACTTTCTGCCTTGTTTAATATTGTTATCAAATTGAAATACTGTGTGAAGAGTATATCCATCTTTCTTTCAGATGCCAGATGCAGTCAACTTCACTTTGTACGCCAACGGCATTTTGTTATTTAATGGACCCTTCCGCCCATTGTCTGATCCCGAGACCCGGCTGTGTCTACGTGACATAATGGATGGGTACTTCCCATCCGAGTTACAAGGCCGATATCCGGACGGTGTACCTTTTCTTGTAAGTGGATGCAAGGATAGCTTGTTTTTTGTCCGTTCTGCCTTTGATATGGACATCCTCCCATAGCAGGGTTTTGCTCTCATTCCTCTTCATACACTTGCACACAAAGCTTATGTGAGTGGATGAAGAGGAGCAAGGTAAAAACTCGGTTACCCTTGCTGTGGGAGGATGAGTAAAGATTTGCGTCTATTCAAAACTGAAAGAAAATTATCAGTTTGACTACCCTGTTGAAGTCTCCGAGAGCTGTGTATAAAATGTGACCCGTGACAGCAAATCAGTTGGAATGCGCACAGCAGGAGACCCAACATGCCCAAGGTGACACCAACGGTTTGTTGATTTCAGGATTGTCTGCCCATTGTGAAATTTGACTTTGTCGATTTCTGTAATTGTCCTCTGGCGTCATATTGGGTCTTCTTTCCAGTGTATTCCGACTCATTTTGCTGTCATGGGTCACAAATATATAAAATGACATCTCAGAAAAATAGTGAAAAAACCAATAAAACAATTTGTCCATTACAATGGTTTATTAAGAAGAGTGGGAAATGAAAGTACAGGTATTGTCGTTGCAGGTGACCGATAAGAGAAATGTGCATTTCAAGGACAAACAGTCAATTGTATTTAGGGGAGCCAGCCATACCCTTGGAGGTAACACAAAACCATCTCGTCTTGTGCCAAGTACTTTAGATCCTTCACCCAAACCAAACAACATACCAAGCAGACTAGACCAAGAAGAGACAAGCGAGCTACCTGGACCGAAGTTGTCTGTTGACCAATTTTTGCGCAATCTTCCGTCATCGGTGATCAAGAACGGAAAGATTATTGACATTAGGGAATCTCTGTCAGATACCCTCAAGGTATGCTTATACCAATAAGTTCATTTCTTCTAAATTTACTCCATGAAAGGCCCGCATCACGGATAAAACCATCGATATCTTACTCGTATATCCAATGATGTGATTACTCAACTTGGAGAGAGGGCCAACTGTCAGTCTCATTGTTTTTATAATGATTTAAGGATGAAATGAATGCTTTAAGTGTGAATGGTGTATTTCGGCATGATTGTCTGGTGTCACTTGTGCAAGGTTTAACCTATCTGCATTACTAGTACTGTACATCTTATTCTGATTTTTTTAGGGAGATTTGAACAAGAGAAATAATACAGTAGTGGTGGACACAGAAGCTGTACAGGACATGAAATCAAGGTAAGAGTATTGTGCCAATACAATGTTTGAGCAGCTTCAACAAAATCAGGCAAATGTGGTATAATAGGATCTAATCATGGAGGGGTCAGCAAACTCTTGTGTTTGTGGTGTGCAATCCTGTTCCCATCTCAGAAAACAGCGCTCTTAAATTGTGGTGTGCAGCTTTTACCTCGAAACATCCTCCCACAGCAGGGCTTTGGTCTTGCTCCTCTTCCTACACTCGCACACAAAGTGAGTGTGTGAGTGGATGAAGAGGAGCGAGGTAAAAACCCCTGCTGTGGGAGCATGCCTCGAAAAGGCTCCAAATGTTTCTTTACATAAAGATATCGTAACCTTTCTTCTAGACTTGAGGTGGATGAGGCCACGCGCCCTGTATCATCGCGGAATGTTGCTACATTGAGGATAAAGGCAGAAGATCAGACTTTCATTCTGAAAATGAAATTTCACGAAACGGTTGGAGATATACGGCGCTATCTGGATACAAAGAGGTGAGAAGTGTAATTGACATATGGGAATCATAATCGTTTCAAATGAAAATATGTGCCAATTTCATCCTGAATTCTTCATAAAGAACATGTTTTTTGTATGTCTGGATATGGCCCTACTTACCACTTACGATAGTTTGCCCTCTGATCTCGCTCTGTCTCCTGCATTTATCAGTACTACATTTCAATGAAATATACATCTACATGTATATGGCAAAAGGGATAAAAGAATCTTGCTTGCTGCCTTGACTTCTTTCTGTTCTTGAAATAGAATGCTTTTTTAACTAATAAAGAAGAAACATTTTTTCTCTTTCAGAAAAAGTGGTGCTCAGTCATATGAACTTGTGTCGTCATTTCCGAAAAAGGTGTTCGACGATGATCAAATGACTTTAGAGGCTGCTGGTCTTACACCGAATGCAACACTTCATCTCAAACCAAAGAAGTGATTGCATGGTTATATGTGTGTTGATTTTGTTGTATTCCCAGTTGAATTTTATTTTTAAAAAAAACAGCGATCACATTCTATGTCCCAAAACCATATTCTGTCTTATCTGCTCTGTCCAATCAACAGTTGAAGTCGGAGATACAGATTTTATTTTTTATACCCATGTATTACCATTTCTCTGTTCTATTTTCAAGGAGGAATCATGTCCGTCCAACCTATTTCTGACTTCATTTCAAACCGTCCCGTCCTATGAATACCGGTAGATAATTGTGTCGTGGATTTTGCATTTTTTCCCTTTTAAGTTTTCATGTAATTTATTTTATTTCATTTTAATGCTGTTATTGTACTCATGCATGGAACTTCTTGAATTACATCTACCGGTATGAGTGAATTGAATAGTGCATCAGAAGGTCCTTTCGGAAACTTGTTTATTGTCTAATGATGATATATAGGAGGTCAACTTCCAAAATTTCGCAAATTTTCGACCTCAACTGGGGTATTCCTCAGGCACTTTTCAGTATGGAACTCCAGGAAAGACTCAGCTGAATCCCAAATGTAGATCTAAAGTATCCTGTACAAACAGGCCGTGTCAAAAATCTAATGGGTTAAAATTGGGCAGAGGTCCAGTTGAGGACTGTTGGGCATAAACACTTTGAAGATATCTGCTACCCAAATCACCAGTCGTGTATGTCATTTGAAAGAGGGTTTTTAGGCACATAGAAAGATTAAGTCAGTCAGATTTTAGAACATTCCATTTGTTGATTTACTGTATGTTACACACTGTGTAGTTTGTCGCATGTACCCGGTATGCTGACTGGTAGACTGACAAAATTGGTGGGGTTTGGACGAGGCCTCTAATGTTTTCTCTTGCAGTATTTCAAACTCAGAGTGTGGACGATTACGTCAATTATCTCTGCCACAGTCAGGACACTTGCACCGATGAACAGACCTATGGATCCACCGATGTCACCTGAAACAGAAATAAATGTAATCAATTTGATGAAAGATTCTATGACGAATGTTGTGNTGAAAAAAGCGGCGGCCATTGCCGGTCGACATTTCATGAAATGTCGCACCTTTGGTGACGTCAGAGCGGTCGACATGCCAAAATTCCCCATGGTCACGTGTGCGGTGTGAGCCAATCGCATTCACGGAAACTTACTTGAGGTACGGGATTGGGCTTTAGCGTTGACAGTGGTCAGACCGGCCCCGTTTAGGGTGGGTGCACACTAGAAGCGATTCGCCAAGCGATTTGGAATCGCACGCGAATTGCTTTTGTTTGGGAGGCATTGCGCCATGAAATAACAAAGAACCATCGCATGCGTTGGGTGAATCGCGTGTAGTGTACCCACCCTTACTTGAATCGTCATGCTGTTTCTGTCGTTCAGCAAGAAACCACTAAATTGATGGGACATCTTGCGGTCATCGGCATCAGTCCCCAAACGACGGAAGGGATGCGGGTGGTAGACTCCGACCAATGCAGAGCCTTTCGTCAACAACTCAGTCTTGAGTCTCTGCCACGCCAAGAAGGTTGGGTGACAAGATCGTTCGATCAAGAACCAAGAAGTGGGCACGAAACAAAGTCATAGGCCTACGACTTTCCAGATCCCCGACGTGAACCAACCGATGATAGGACTACCGGTAAGTGCGTTCGTGTAGTCATAAAATTGAGACAGTAGTAGGCCTATAAGTAAACATGGTAAAGTCGCCTCCGAATTTTGTAAATTTTCCGAACCCCAATCGGGGTCTTCCTCAGGCATTTTCTAGTAGAGATCTCTTCTGGGAAATCTACTAGGAAGTGCCTGAGGAAGACCCCAGTTGGGCTCGAAAATTTGCAAAATTCGGAGACGACTTTACTTATACTATCATTTTGTGTGTCGTGTTTTGTGCTCTTTATGTTGGATACAATTGAGACGGGGTGAAAACTCAGACGGAGAGGTATCTTCACAAAACATCCGTAACCTTTAGGTTGACTATCGCGACGCCCATCCCTGCTGAATCAAGCAGGATGGAAAATAGATCAGGGCCTATCAGACACCTTGGATTAGCAAGCTGTAGGCCCTACTACAGAATTGAAGATATTCAACCACCGTTTCTGCATAAAGACGTCGAGAATAGCCTGAATGTATGAGGCCTACCTTAAAAAGTCTGTGTCTATCTGTCCGTCTGCTGTGTACGCCAACAAATTCGCCCTTAATTTGTACACAATGTTCGTGAAATTCGCGTCAGTGTGCTCCAAGGCTGCAGAGAACTCGAAATCTTTTTCAAATTTCGAAAGTAACTCTTCGAGTTTAGCGTCCATTACGTCTCGAGTTGGTAGGTCTGCATTCGTGATCCGGGCGAGTTCGCCGGCGGAAAGATCATCAAGATCATTAAATGATATAACATTTTGTCCATCGCGAATCGGGATGTTGGCCAATAACTGCTCGAACAGATATCGAATGTTTTCATCCAAGTAAGACCGGTTTTGCCCTATCATGTCTATCTCATTGCGAATGTAAGTATAGAGGATGTTTGTGCAGTTATCATCAAATACAGAATGGTAGACGTCAAAAATAGCCCCTTTAAGCATTCTTGTCCCGTCCTTCAAATTCCTCGCTCGTGCCCTCACCTCCGTAGACACTTTGTTCAGATCTTCCATGGAGGTAAGCATGCTCTCGCTCAGAAACGTTTTGGCCAACTTTGATTTCGTGTGTTTCTTTTCAGAAAGATATTCGGTGGAAATCTTTTGCACGTCCACTAAAAACTTTAGACCATTGTCAAGGAATTTCGTGATGGAACTGGACATAATTTTCATTTCTGATTCGATATAGTTCTTGCAGTTCTCCAGGTGTGTCGTCAGGTGGTCGAATTTCTCCAATTTACCCTCTACCTGCTCGAGGGCAAATTCTACCACCCTGTCTTTGTACATAAAAAGGTGGTAATTAATTCTCTTAGACAAGGTAAAAAATAAGTCTTTCAAATCTTTGAGTTTGTCGTCTATTGGCCTTCCTTTGCTGGCAGCTATGGAAATATTCTTTAAACCGTTTAATGTGTCGATCATATTTGTCAACTTTAATTTGAATTTTGTGAAGTATTCTTCATTCCTCGTGATTATCTGTTTACTCTCTGATAAACACATTGGAGTGAAGAGTCGATCATATTTTTTTATACCTGTGTACTTGTAGGTGCTAAGTAAACTTCCATTCAAGAAACCGTGGTAAATTTCACGAATCTTCTTCAGAGCACGTTTCGTCACATCAATTCGAAGGGCAATATCCTTTTCAATTTGCCATTTCAGATTGTCGCGATAGGTAATCTTGGCTATTGACGTCATGTTCGCCGTCCGCTCCAACTCGCCAACATTCAATTTAAAATTCGCCATAAATGAGATATAGTCAAATGTCAGGTACCTAAATGTCCGTTCATCTCTAACATTCCAACCACGATGGAAATTGTGCTTGATGTTGTACGCCATAAAATACAGAGCGCCCCATCGGTGGAACTCATAATTCGTCCGCCAGTCATAAAACATGGCGTCCAATCTCATTCTCATTGCAGTCAACATGAATGACAGTTTCATAAATACATGCCTTACTTTCGTAGTTGCGGTTAGAAATTTAACTAAACGTGCAGCATCGTGTCTATAGATGTCCTTATCTACATGTTGTCGGATTTCCCGAGCAGTGCGAAATTTCTTTTCTAGTTTTCCTCTGAATTCATCGTTGGTCAGCAAGATCTTCTGTTGGTCAAACTCGGAGAGTGTAGCGTGGGTTATGGTCGGGTCGTAAATCGTTTGCTTGCACGATATCGGACATATGCATTCGTTTTCGCTTCTTTCGTACGATTCTGAATTAGAAAAAGCGGTGTTTAAAACGAAGAATTACAGAAAACAGAAAATATTTGAGCAATAGTGAGTTTCCGCAAAGCCCCTGAAACGCCAACGCGAACGCCAAACCCATTGTTCGATGCCATGAAGAGAGCACCGAACAAAAGGACAGACGTTCGCGTTGGCGTTTCGCTGGCTTTGCGGCCCTGGGCGCGGAAGTGGCGGACGACATCGGCAACAGCGGTAGATCGTTCGTAAATGCCGATGTGTTGATGGACGTCGATTCCTATTGACAACGGCAGGTCGGACGGTTTCCAAAAAAGTTATAGTAAGGCCACGCTTTTTTTATTTGTTGGATTACGGACCCTCCTACCCTAAAAAATCAGAAAGTGAAAAAAAATTTTTCCCGCCCTACCATTTCTGGCAGTCTTTTTTTTCCTCGCCAGCCCCAGCAAACACGAAAACAATTTTTTCGGCGCCGATCGTAAAACCCAGTTGAAAAATTCTGCAATTCCGCAGATTTGCTAAAAACCATCAGGTGTAGCAGGCAGCGAATAACAAGGAAGACCTTTTTATTTTTATTTTTTTTCTCCCTACCGTACTTGCATTCTAAGGTAAAAATCCGTAATCCAACAAATAAAATAAGCGTGGCCTAACATTGGCAACTCGACATGCTCGAGTGAAAATGTCATGAAACTGGTGGCAACTAAACCACATGACCGGCGGGCACCTGCGTGTTGTTGACGTCCCCACAGCGGACGGAAAAGGCAAATAATCGAGAAGTTAAGAAACCACTCCGTAGCTATTTCTGACGCACATTTGTAATGTAAAAAATAACGTTAGCGTTAGTGTTACCGTTAACAGAGCGATTTTTTATTCTAGAATAAAATGTTCCGTTATATCCCAAATCTTTGCGTTATATCGACTGTCTACACAAACTTTAATACGGCCACAAATTTGCCTTCAAAGCTGCTAAATTACAAGCGGATTCTGATTCACCTTCGGCAAACAGTATACAGTGATGTATTTACCCATTTCGTGTGTAGATTGACTACATCCGGTCTTCAATAATATTCTATTGGCTCTGCCGTGGAGGTAGGCGTCGACTGAGCCGATTTAGCTACGTCACCGTACTATCTTTAGGAGGGCTTTCTCCATGTTGTGGCCGTTCTCCGAAAGGTGACGCCTCTATAGCAAATTCCCTTCCTAACAGTCGTGGAACACGGGTCCGTTACAGAGAGGTTTCGCAAAGCCCCGAAAGGTTGACGTGAACGTCTACCCTATTGTTCGCTGCTCTCTTCGTGGCATCGAACAATGGGATTGGCGTTGGCGTTGGCGTTTCGGGGCTTTGCGGAAAGTCACTATTGCACTTACCATTTTTTCCCGGTTTCATGTAGACGTCTCTACATTTACACGCCTCTTCAAGATGCACCTGTTGGCAATCACAAGCACAAGCCGTCTGGGAATACCGATCATAGTAGACCAGCTTCTTGTCGTCGCTACAGCGGCCGTAGGGATGCTCTAAATTACCAACCTGGGACGAATGATTGGTTAAAAGTTACCTGACCAATGATAACATCAACGATAAAATCATGCTTTCATGAAGGTTTTTATCGACAGCCGGCACCACCATCGCCGTGCACGCCACTCTCCAATCCCAGGGACTATTTTAAACTATACGTTGTCAGCGAATGGACCCGATGTACTACACTCTAAAAACTAAAGTGTTGGGTGCAACACTTAAAGAGGGCTGTGAGTGACTCCTCTTGGAAAGTGATCACTTTCTTGATCTGAAGTGCTGGTTTAACACCACAGGTGAAATTGCCACACTTCTTAGTGCGCACAAGTGAAGTGTGGATTTAACACTAAAAGTGTTGAACCAACACTTCAGATCAAGAAAGTGATCACTTTCCAAGAGGAGTCACTCACAGCCCTCTTTAAGTGTTGCACCTAACACTTTGGTTTTTAGAGTGTACGTACGTAAATTGTAATGTTTTTAGTTCGTATAACTGCTGCAGTTAGGTGGCTCCCTCTACGTCGGTAGTCAAAATACCGACAAGAGATCGCATACCGTGCTCCTTTAATTCCACCGCTGTGCGGTAAGAAAAAAACCTGATACCACTTCACCTGTAATATTGTCAATCCGACTAGCGCATGCGCCCCAGGTGGAATGGCTTGCCCGAGAGAGCGTATCATGGGGACATCCCTCTGGTCATGAAGGAGGAGTTTAATGCCGGCGCCGTCGATTGGGCCATTCATGTACTCGTACTGCTCAATATTTAGCCGAAGTCGAAGCCCTCCATTTGAACCTGAAGCAAAAGCAGTGTGTTGTGCGAGTGACTGTCTTCACCATACTTCGTTCATGTTTGGTCGAAGTACAGAAAGACATGTTGATCAGTGCCTCCCCCATTGTCACGTCGCGGCTTATTCCGTCAATCTTTTGTTGGGAGGCACTGGCAAACGGGGGGCAGTGAAAAACATTACACCGGAACTAATCAAAATTCGAACGACACCACTGGGCAGAGGCTGGACTCTGCTCACCGATTCTCGTCACCTGCTTTATGTTGCCCGTCGTCTCTCCATTAAATGTCATACAGGCACCGTGATCCGTCATCTTGCTCCTGATGTCGCCGGGTTTACACGGTCGGCCATCCCATTGGCAACTGTAACAGATACAGGCGCGCATCACTGAAATGTGAAGAATGTCTGGAGACCGGAAAATACTCTATGAAACCGCCGAAATCTTGCTGTAGTAGGAGTCAGTGTTGCAATCTCCTTTTTAATGCCACGCGAAATCATCTTGTCATTAGGCCTACAGAGTTTTCGCAAAGCCCCGAAACGCCAACGCGAACACCAATCCCATTGTTCGATGCCACGAGGAGAGCACCGAACAAAAGGATATAGACGTTCGCGTATAGGCGTTTCCCCGGGGGCGTTTCGGGGGTTTTGCGAAAACTCTCTAAGTATTGGCCCATCGCATGATCGTCCACGTCCTTCAGTTCTCTATGAAATCATGTATAGCTACAGACTTTTAAGACTAATATCAGCCAGTGTGAAACCTTTTGTGTACGCCTACCTTACTACCATGTCTTCAATGTGGTGCGAGGTCTTGTTGTATACATCTGCTAAACTAGTATTGCCGAAAGCCTCGTGTAATTTCCTTTCCCGCTCGTCATCCTCATCCTCCTCTTCCTCATGCTCATGGGCGTGCTGTTTTGAAAATGCATCCGTCAGCAAATCGTAGTAGCCATATTTAACACTCTGTGAGATTCTGAAAGGATTCCATGAAGTGTTGAAATCGCACCTCAAAACCACCGTTCTGATGATTCAAGTACCACGCTATGCACGAATAGTTGAGGACTCCACGTGAGTGTTCCCTCGCGCGAGTTCGCTCTCTCAATAGGTTTCTTTCACTGTAGACGCGCGCGAAGACGCAGCGCGGTAAGCCCAACCCTCGTCCACCACGAGGACCTGACGTCGACGAGGGTTGGGCTTACCGCGCTGTGTCTTCGCGCGCGTCTTTAGTGAAAGAAACCTAATGGGAAAATCACCACCACTGGTTTCCTCAAGGCTTTAAAGCGGGCAGCACACCAGGCGATATCGCAAGCGATCAGAGCNAGCGGGCAGCACACCAGGCGATATCGCAAGCGATCAGAGCCGACCGCACAGGAAGCCCGATTAGTGCTTTCGGTGTGTAGATGGTGTAAATGAAGTGCAGGTCAAAATACCCTCGCCACCCGAGGTTCTTTGGGTTTGTGACATTGCTGCCACTCCCTCAATATGTCATTTACACGCTTCTTCTCTGAGAAAAATACCTGGTTTTCATGTTTGGTGAATTTCTTTGTTTTTGATTACTTAATGTAATTAAGCTGTAATTCTTGGGACTTTGCTCATTTTCTGTTTCTATAAAGCACAGTGATCACATTGGACCATAAAAACAGTCAACTGGGGGTGTCTTTATTGCTCAGAGGGGCCTGGATCCAAGCAATATGAAAATGTACAACAGCTTCCCCTTAATTGGGCTATAAATTCATCTCCGTCCTCACCTAAACGTGTTTTGGTTACATATTGTTACAGCAGGAAACATCAGTGTGTCATTGTAGTTCACTTTGACATTGACTGTTACGGGCCGGGAGTAGTACATTATAATGCTTTCCATTGCTTGTAAGGCGAACAGGCAGGTACCAGCAACCACCAAGATGATCCAGATGAT
>NMRB01000153.1:158812-170389 GCA_002633025.1 Notospermus geniculatus
GCAACCATGATTTCAAATCTTTACACCGTTTCTTGAAAAAACATTTTAGCAATTGGAAAAACAGTGGTGGGTGAAGATTAAGGATTTTCATAGGTTGAGTGGAAGATTTATAAGTAGGCTATAGTCCTAATCAAGAAACTCAATCTATATTTTTACAATTTAGGGATAATTGATTTGGATAAGTGTGACAATTATTGCTTATATACATGTATGTTGGCCAAAAGCTGATTGATCTTTGTATTGAAAGCTATTGATGACCCTACTTTTAGGATTAGTTATGTATGACAGAGTGATCTCCTTTGTGTCCTCACATTAGGGCATGGAAATTTGCTATTTATATAATCATCCTTTTCAATTTGGAGGAGTCAGGAAAATCTGATATCTGGAATATCCTGAATTCTTCACGGAAGTATGTTCGTAGTGTATTGGTGTGGTCAGAGACACATGTATTTTAATGAGGGGTTGTCACGGTTCACTGAGTTATACCCTGTCACATTGTGTGTGGCGAGGCACGCTGACATGTACACATTGTAATAGAACATATGCCGCCAAAGTTGCTGTAACATGGTCCATAGAGCATGTACATTACTTGAATCTGTTGGATAATAGAAAAATTGGTGTCCTTTGTTTAAATGAACAATGTCACTTCCTAATGTTCCGTATTGTTTAAGCCAGACAGACAGATGTTAATGTTTTATTGTGTTGTTTTTTCTCATCAATGAGTGACATCTGAGTCCACACCATATGTTTTCATTGTCAGTTCCCGCTGAATGTTTGTGTATTGATCTATGGAATACATATTGATCTCATAGTATCTTTGGCGCCTGTCCTTTTGAGAATTCAAAACAAAGAAATAATTACACATGGTGGATCAGGTTCTGTGTCGGCATATTTTTAAATAATAATAATAATAATAATAGTAATGTGAGGCTAGCACTTTCCACTTCAGACTCAAAGCACTTTTGCTTTTTAACTACCGATACCATAGTTGTGAGCATGTTCATGCAATCCAAATCAAGCTCACTTCCTGGGAAGTAGTCTGGCTGCCACCTAGTGTTTTGAAAATTATTTTTCCAAGGTTTTATGAGTGGATAATCAAATATCTGATCGAAGGCTTTGATATTTTTGCAGTTTTAATTAGACTTTTTACATGAGGAAATATTCTGTGATTTTAATTTTCCATCTCCAACAGGTCAGATAAAAGTGCAAGATGACAGGATGCAGATGGCACTATCTTTAGTCAGGTTATATTGGTTGAGATATTTTTTGGTTCAACAGTGTAGTCTACCTGTTTGATTACAAATTTACCGTATCTTCCTGGTAACAAAAGCATTTTGCTGCTTCAAAAAGGCTGATCATTTTCTACTCACTGATAGCTGAGCTGCCAAGAACATGGGAAGATGTGTTAGAAAGTTACACATACCGGTAGTTATGTTAATCTACCATGAAAAGCAGGTGTAAACTACTATTAATTACGTATCCATTTCTACATGATGGATTGCTTCTCAAGTTAATTCATTGGACCTGTGGAATAATATAGTTTTCCACCTTCCGCAGCTTTCAGATTTTGCAGTGTTTCTTCTAAAGCAGCATTTACGATATGAAAAGGCAGAAATCTGAAAGAACACATCTGACAGTAGCCTCGCCATCCAAAAGCACAAGGCAGACAGAAGCAATCAATTTTTTTGTTACAATGAAATGTATCTTTACTCTTCAGGATTACCAGTCTAGTCAGAATTTACTGCAAGCTTTTGATACAAATAAACATAGGCCCATGTCAGTTCTTTTGCTGTGTATTGAGACGTGTATTTTGACAAACAGTTAAATCCTTCATTGTCTCCTTCTTGTTCATTGAACCTTTTTCTTGTAGCCTACACCATGAACCTTTATGTGGTCTTGTTCTGACATTGGGTGAGGAATTGCATACTTGCTAATTGAGCAATTTTACGCATAGTTGGACTGCCAAACCTACCTTGAAAACAATTTAGGGCCATCCTTCTGAAGTGGATCTACATGTATAGTGTTGGACATGTTCAAAAATGATGCCTGACTCTTCAGGATTTTTTAGGGCGACTATTAATTTTTGATGAAATTCGAGTGTCTTCTCCGGTGGGCAATTTTGATGTGACTACCCCAGCCAAACAAGACAGAAATTCAGCAAAAATATTTGATTTTTATGCTCTGCATAGTTTGACTTGTGCAAATTGCCAATGTTTTTCATATATTGTGACATGGTATGATAAAGTACGGCCGTCCATACTTGTACCACATTCTTTCACCAGAAGTGTGTGAACGACCTACTCATTCATGTCATTCTAAAAGCCTTATCTGGTTCTTAGTAATGAAGTTATTCATATATATTTTCCTGTGAAATTTCCTTACAAATTATAAAAAAATGCTCTGGCAGTTCCAAAGCCTAGTAGGCTACTTACATGCACTAAAAAAGAGCATAAGAAACTTGCCTCAGAAAGGCGCATATTATCTTGCAAAACAATACAAATGTGTTGATTGGTGAAGGCAAGAATTATCTTAAAAGATGCTTCTTTGAGCTGATTGGTCCAGAAGTGAAGTGGCAGACGTACATGACGTAGGCGATTGATCTTTCTCCTCTCTGATGCCACGTTTTTGCTGGCAAATGATATCAACCGGTGAATTGATATGGCATAACGACATTGGACACTCCAGAACAATTTGGAGAGAGTAAACAGAATGTGGATGGTGTTCAATTGTTTTGCCATTTATGACCTGGTAGTATCAACTAATGCACCTAAATGCTGCGATTAACAAAATTATACTGCAATTAATCAACACAATTACTGTGTAAGGACCAATGGGTAAATCATCATTACCTCCGTATTTTGCCTAATACACATTTGCCGACATTATATTATGCTCCTGCTGTCAATAAATAGTGGTTAAACTTATTTGCGACAAAATATCAAAAGTCTCTCTGATCTAAGCATCGGGGCCCATAATTCATAAAACCACTTAAGTGTAAGTGTGACACTTATTCTTTGTATTGAACAAAGAATAAGTGCCACACTTAGACTTAAGTAGTTTTATCCAGATCATACAGATGCGCACAAGATCCAGGTTGTACAGTTGCAGACACAGATCCAGGTCATTCAGATGCAGATCACAGATCCAGGTCATTCAGATGCAGATCACAGATCCAGGTCAGGCAAATCACAGATCCAGGTCATTCAGATGCAGATCACAGATCCAGGTCAGGCAAATCACAGATCCAGGTCATTCAGATGCAGATCAGAGATCCAGTACAGATGCTGATCACAGATCCAGGTTGTACAGATGAAGAATAGGCCTTTCAGATCCAGGTTGTACAGATACAGACAAAGATCCAGTTTGTACAAGGTATCAGCCACGGGTTACTGACGACTACAATAAGATCAATGCATAACGCATGCATGGGGTTACTGCCGCACGCAGTCGTCAGTAACCCGTGGCGGATACCTAAAGATACAGACGTACATGTAGTTCCAGGTTGTACAGTTGTACAGTTGTACAGATACAAATTGGATGCAGATGGATACATACAGACAGACAGACAGAGACACAGATACAGATACAGATATGGATACAGATACATAGTAAATACCGTGTTACTAATCTATTAGACAAATAGAACGTTACGGTACTGTTGATCTCAAAAGATTACTGTGCATACATCGATCAACAAGTCTACACCATGTACAGTAAACAACGTTTGAAACTAGATTACAGATAATTTGATTTTCTCTTGCGACTGTTAAATTAATTTATTGGGATCCGAATTGGATGTTACGAGACTATCACTGTACAGTGCACTGCCATTTCCCACCAGGACAGATATTTAATGGAAATAAGCAGCCAAGAATTCGCAAATTACACTTGTGGGAATTTTTTGAATGGCAGTCGCAGACGTGCGAGAATAAAATGATCGGATTCTGGTGCCACGACTGACTGTATCTCTCCTTGATGCCAAGAATATTGACAGCTGTATATCAAAGCCGCTGGATTTGGATATTGATATGAATTAGTTAAGAAGGCAATTATGAGATTGTCATGATGGTGGTAGATTGACATGCAAAAAAGATAGTCCTTATGTCATTTTAGCGGATGCTGCATGATGCAAAAAGCTATCCATTTCAAGGGTATCAAAAGAGCAATGGGCAACACAGGATCCAGTATCATTTTCAGGGTCAGATCGGGGGGAGGGGGGTGTATGCCCCCCCCCCCTATTTTTGGCAGTGTTACCACTAGGCCAATTGCAAGTAGCTCTATCATCATTGTATTCAGTTTTCACAAAGGGGCTGTGTTCATTTTCATCAGTTGAGGAATCTGAGTTGTGATCCTTGAGAAAATGAAGAAAGCTATGAAGCTGCAAATTGCTGCAATTATTCTGTACAGCACAACAAATAATCCCTGCAATTTGCAAATGTGCATAGCTCTTTCCGTTTTCCCAAGGATCACAACTCAGATTCCTCACGTGACGAAAATGAACACTGCTGCCCCTTTAAGGGCAGGAGGCAAATGTAAGTCACAAATCTTAATAAAAATATTGAGATCACTTGAACAATGAAGTCTTACCCACAGTGGTTTCTCCAAACCAAGAAAAATGATTTGATTTAGAATAGCTTTATGTAGTCATTTGTCTGTTGTTTGATGAATAATTTAAAGTATTGTCCGTTGGGAATCCACTATTCTTCTTCTTTTCTTTGTTTTACATGTAATCATTCATGTTCTGTTCCCAACAGGTATGAGATACAGATCTGACGTTTCCCAGCAGGATGAGATCTAATCTTCACAATTTTTGATCAAATAAAATAGAATTTTTTCGAATGAGCTGATTATGTCTGTAGGTTTAACCACTTACTTAATACAGATAATACAAATCTTTAAAATTTTTCTTCCTTTGAGAAGGAGAGCCCATTCCTGGTTACTCGCAGCCAGGGTGGATGCAGTGGTTTCTCACTGCAAGAAACTTTAATGTTGATGCCCACTTGGTTCTCATAATGTGTTTGAAAGAGTTGTGTCTATTATGATTTGTAGGCCCTCCTCCCTGATAATGCCCTCTATACTCCGGGGTCCATATTCATAAACATACATAAACATACTTAAGTCAAAGTGTGATACTTTTCTCTTGTATTCAATAAAGGATACATGTAAGTGTCACACTTAGGCTTTAGTTTTGACCCAGGGTCCATATTCATAAACATTAACTTAGGTCAAAGTGTGATACTTGTGTTGAACAAAGGATACTTGCACTTTGACTTCAGTAGTGAATAAGGGCCCTGGACCCATATTCATAAAACTACTTAAGTCTAAGTGTGACACTTATCCTTTGTTCAACACAAAAGATAAGTATCATACTTTGACTTAAGTATGTTTATGAATATGGCCCCTGGTGTGTTCGAAAGAATGTCATGCGTGTTTGAAAGAGAATATCGAATGCCCACTTGGTATTCAGAGAATGTCTAATATGTGTTTCAAAGAGAACACATGTTGAATGCCCATTTGGTACTCATCATATCTAATGCCCACTTGTACTCGTCTGTGTGGCCACTTCTTACTCATCTAATTGTGTGAAGTCCCATAACCTGCCTGTAATGTCCTGAAAGTATCCTTACAACCTGCTCATCATCTATTACATGTATTATTGCCATCTTTTCATTTACCCAACCTGGCAATAAATGTCGCAATAAAGTTGGTGTTATCGGCAATGATAATGATAGAATATTGGTCTAGGCCAGATCTTTATCACCCACGACTCTTTTTCATACATGTCATTGCTTTTAGAGCACTATAGATGACCTGGAATTCAAATGCTGTTTGCTACTATAGTCTGGCGGCCTAAGGAAATTTCTACATTTTCAATATACCGTAATGTAGTGTTCCTTTTTTTGACACCAGGAAGAGAATTGGTTTAGTGACTTTGACCTTGACCTCTCTGGTTGTTACATTGGCAAATGATGTGATAAGCTGATAATATCAATGGTGCTGCTGTGGGGAGTTTCATCACCAGGACAGAAAATCACCAGGGTGATTGAATGTTTAAAGTTTCAGGATTGGCCTACATGTACATGTACATGATGGTTCAAGGCATCGCTTTGTCACGTCAATATGGTGATCCCAATGTGGCATAAAGTGAGAAATACAATACGCCTTGTTTTAGTATTATATGAGTTGAAATTCTGTAAGCGAAAACCCAGCACATGTTGTCCATGCATGTAACCACAGAGGTTACAATCAATGTAATTAATTTTTACAAATATGGATTATATTTCATATCAATCCCGTGTATGTGCTGTTGGCATGTTATATGAAATGAATCCCAGACTGAGAGTATCGGTACTCATGTCAGCAGCCTGATTTGTCAAGTGACCCCCTTTGTTGTGGCACTTCAATGGCACTTAAACCCCTCAGACTGATGTCAAAATGGGGCATGTAATGTCATACTGTTTTGTTACAGTTCTGAATAATATTGATGAAAGGATGGCCAGTAGTAAGTCTGCTGGGACAATAAAAAGTTTAGTTTAGGCCGACCATAGCACTAGCAGTGACCAAGCATCCATAACCAAGATTTCACCTAATGTGTGATTGAATTTGTGAAANCCCCTCCCCTCCCTCCTGCTCTCCCCTCCACCTTCCCTTTGGACTAGCTACTTGAGGATTGTTGGTGTCTGGTCTCTGATGATGATAAAGCTTTTGACACGTACAACACATTGTGGTGAGTCACTAAAACCTTTTGTCTATCAAAATGTTTCGAAAAAGTGGAAAATCATATTTCACTTCCTGAAATGTACAGATGAAAATGCAAGTAACATGATTCAATTTCTCTTTGTGCTGAGAGATAAAAATACATATTGCAACAAAAACAGAAATCAGTCACATTATTGGGAATTAGTAATTAATCGATCATGTGATTTTGATGTCATCAAATTCTTTCACCGGGTATTCCCGTCTGTTGCCTGTTCGGGATGACTCCGTGGTGGGATTCCCCTGTTACAAAATTAACTGCACTTTCATGCTGTCATCTTCCTACACAGCAATTAAAGGAACACGGTGTGCAATCTCTTTCCGGTATTTTGACTGCTGACATAGAGGGAGCCACCTAGTGGCAGCAATACGAACTACAAAAAAACATTACAAAATGTACGTAGTACATCGGGTCCATTTGCCGACAACGTAATTAGTCCCTGGGGTTGGAGAGTGGTGTGCACGGCGATGGTGGCGCCGGCTGTTGGTAAAAATTGGCAATACCAGGCTCCTTTAAAAGACAACTGATGACGAGTGTGCCATCCTGGACAATCAAAACTACTCGGTAATAAAATGCATTTTTGTGGCGCAGGATTAACTGTATGTACACCTACGGCAATCAAAGTCAAAATCGATCAAATAGTCGTGTTCACCGCAGCTGTGATCACACACTGGAAAGATAATACAGCAAGGTTTCACATTGTGGGATTGCGTATTGATGATGTTCAGTGGCGAGGTTAATTCGGACATTATATCAGGAGCCAGTTGTTGTGTCTGCGACTGAGATCATGGTTAATATCCTCCCACGGCAGGGCTTGGTCTCGCTCCTCTTCATTCTTTCATGTAAGGTTTGTGAATGGATGAAGAGTATCGTAAAAACCCTTGCTGTGGGAGGATGCAGTTACAAGCTAAATAAGAATAAACCCAACTACCCTTCATATTCTTGTTTAGCTGAAATGAACATCAAAGAGTGACGTGCGTGGAGAAAAAAGAAGTGGATTGTTGCATTTGTATCTTTTCTGAAATTGACTGCAGACAATCCAGCCTCAAGACAAAAAGATCAAGGTCGTGGAGATATAATTAAATACAAGTCCCTGGATGCGCCTTTACATACATTTGTCTCGAGCAAGTTGTTAATCTACTGCTAGTGATCCGGTGTTGATGAGATATCAAGAGCATTTCCGTGCCATTAATATACACGGTATTATTTTATGAATACAATCCTCGTAATTGATCCCCGACAAATGGCGAAGTATTGCTCTCCTTGGTTTCTGTCGCAGTCAAACAATGCCAGTAAAAAGGCAATAATGTCAGAATATTTACTGCTATGATGTGCTGTAGGGTCTAATAATGGAAACATATTTTGATTCAGCTTCTATGTTGGCCATGAAATGGGGAGGTGGGGTATGCAAATTACTAATAAAAGTGGAAGTAATTGCAATTTTGTCTGATACCTATGGCAACAATATGAGCCATATTCATAACTTTTGGATGATCAGCTTTTTGAGACAGATGTAGGCTATGTTATTTATAATATTTGCTCCAAAATTTTTCATTCTGCTATGATGTCAAAATCGACCCTGAGCTACAGGTAGGAATGTTCAACAGTTTGAGAATCAACAGGGTATACATGACAGCTACTCCTCGTTTTTTTTCTTTTGTGCACCACAGATGAAGGTAAATGTTTGATGATAATTTAGGGTTTTGCATTTAGAAGTGTTCCCCTGTCTCAAAAAACTGCTAGCATCAGTCTAAGTCAGTATATAGAAGTGTGTCTAGGCCAATGTCCTATCCCAGGCCTCATATGGCCTACTATAACCTCCTTATACTATCAATATGTCAGACATATTATCACAGAGAGAAACCATGTTGTGCCTTCCTTTATGTCAAAGACCTCTTCTCAAAGTCGTTAGCAAATTTATGAATATTGTGTATGTATTATGATACCAATGACTTTTTAAAAACATGCACACTTCCTTCCAATTGATAATTCACTAGCGGTACTCGAATAAGTTAAAAACATTCTTAGAATACACCACAAGGAGGGGTTTTCTGGGTCAATGTGCGTACTAAAGTTTGCAAAGGCCTTTTTCAAAAATGCTTTCCGGTGTCATTAAAGTGCTTTGTAAGCTTGTCACTTCTATGGGACTACCTTTTGGTATCTGAATGGCATTTGGTATGCTTTGAGATATCATGGGCTCGTAATAATCGGTATCGTGTATGAATGGCCTAATATCATCTTGCACCTTACTCCGTTTTTTTGCACGCTTTAAGTGCATTGCATGGTGTAAACTTTCTAGGAATTAATATACGAATTTATGCTTTACCTACTGAGCCATGAGGTCTATTCTGTGCAGGCCTTTCATTTTCCACACTAGGCAATAGCCTACCCGTTCACAGTGAGGGAACTTAATTCATGCGAGATGCGTCACATCATTGGAGCGCTTGGGGGATGTAATGACGTCATACCCATTCGAGTGGTGTAATGACGTCATTCCGTTGCACATGACATTGCTGACATCACAGATGACGTGACAGCAATCGCGGTGACGTCTTGACGTCAAAAGGCCTAAACAGCATTGTTATTTTCTTTAACATAATTCTTGATATTTCGAAAACTATGAATACTGAAAAGCTGGACCCTGGCAATCTCAGACCACTGCAACCTGAAACTGTGATTTTGGTGTATATTTATGACACAAAATGAATTAGCCAAACGAAATCTTTTTTGCATTAATTGATATGCTAGCTTTGGAAAATCAAAGTAAAGGTTCCCCATTAGCATGCTACTGCTAAAGAAAAAGAAAAAAGTGACCTAGTTGTTGGAAGTGGAACACCAATAGTGGTGTGAAAGCTTTGAGCAAGGGTGACCTAATTTCCATTTTTCTCCTAAAAAAACATTTATGTTGATTAGATTTTGTGGAGATTTTAGGACAGATCAATGAATATGTTCAGTACTAATAAATTGGAAACTTTCAGCAGGGGAAATCATAACATTTACACAAATAAATAAAACCTGCAACAGGAAATGTGACAGTCCGTGTAAATGCTCATTTAGTGTAAATCAGTGTAAGTTATCTTATTGAAATTCATCTGTCGACACTCCCAGTATGCAGTATGCATGTATTTTGCTGTAACATCCAATACTGCCAATGCAGTTTATTGCTGGATCATGCAGAAATGCTAAGCATGTTAATTGTAAATCAGTGTAAATGCTCGTTCCGTGTAAATCAGTGTAAGTGGTCATTGGTGCTGTTCATTTGTCTTCACTCCAATGCATTTTACCACATTGCAATTGCACCAAAAGCGCAGGGTTTGTGAGGTCACAGTATGGTATTACCGGGGTCAGCTTCTCCTGTTGATGTGGGACCTTATTCATGAAGCTCTCGTAACATACGGGAGTGTGTACACTATTCCATTTGCGGGCAACCAATTGTTCACTCTCAGTCTGACAAAGGATTAATGCGCCGCCTTAAAGTTACGGGGGCTTTGTGAATAAGGTCACTGCATTGCTGACCACACAGCAGGCTGGAGATATCTTCAAATCAAAGTCCTTTTGACAAGATAATGTTGCAGGAGGTAGATCTCGGTGCCGAAGCAGGTTTCTGTGACCTCACAATTACGATTTTGGTATACTGAACAGCAACATCTTGGGTGCTGAATAGGGAGAGTCGTTCTATAGACGACCCTGAAGGGGTTAAACATTACATTGTAGATAATTCTGGCTCTGTCTGACTGTTTCCATAATGATTGATTGTGACCTGCAGCTAATCATGCTCTGAATAGAGGTTAATGCTTCCTTCCATCATCTCGCTAGTATATTGATGCTGGATGTAACTAATTAAGAAGATACAGTCCCATTAGTGAGATTATGATGCTTGGAGCAAGCTGTTGATGATTCATATCTAGACTTTCCATCGATAGTGGAACCTCCCTTAGCCGACACCTGAAAGGACATGTCTTCACTGCAGAAAAAATTCATATTGATAATGCTATGTTACCTTTTCGACTTTCTGTAATGCAGACACGTCTCAGTTGTAAAAATCACCTGTTAATCCTGAAGGCGCCTGTAAGAGAGGTTTCATTGGATAAGCTGGTTTTTAGCAGAAGCTACTAGATCTTCTCAAGGGGCTGAGTTGTATCTTGTAAGTCGTTGCAGATGAATGAAAGAAGGGAGCTTTTTGTTGACATTTCTTTATTCTTCGTACATATAAATTGGTTCTTCTGGGCATCAAAATAAATATGATGTCATAGGCCTACCACTAGTTTCCTTATTTCATTTTGTATCTTTTTCATCAACCCAATGTGCTTGTGTAGTATAGTAACCTGATTGGGGTTGAATTAATTCATTCGAAGTGTACATTGTCTGGGATAGGATATCTGTTTCTGCCACCTGTTGCTTTGCCCGAACTCGATCACAGAATTAAAGATCTGAGTTACAAAAGGCATGTACATGTATATGTATTTGTCATGAGGTGAGGGTGGGCAAAATTTGGAGTCTGTTGCTGATGTCAGTCAACCTTGCGACGGCACAGAACACTGCTAGCGGATCCCTTTAGAGCCATGATCACGTGAAACAGTCAGTTGCACGCAGTCGACCTGACTCGAGTTACAATTCAATGCCGATGCGGCCTAATGAGCACACACATTTTCACTTTTGTGGCCTGACCGTGATTTCTTCAGTTGATGCCGTCTGTTCCATCATGCACTGCAGGCAATGGCGGTGCAACCTGACATCAGCATAAGATGTCTCCGTGGCCCTTCTTTTACTGTATGGTATCTCGCCATAAAATCTTATACAATGGTGAAGTGTCCCATCAA
>NMRB01000153.1:172786-200846 GCA_002633025.1 Notospermus geniculatus
TGATCATAGATGTACTAATCACTTTTAATTAACACCTGAACACACTGAATGACTGAATTCTTTAGTTTGGTGGGACAACGGCGCTGTTTGGACTCTCTTGTCTCAGTCCGTTGTTCGTGATTCTGCATGGAAAACTAGGCCAATGCTGGGCAGTCAACTTTGGACTCTTTTTTCTAAATAAATGAGTGTAATGAAAAAGTGCTTGTTGAAAAATGGCAAATGTGATGGAAACACAGCCCACTCTCCACTTTGTAATGCGTACCTAACTGTGGTCTTAACAAGCTGCCTGATTCTTGTTTTCAAAGATTGTTCAATGTTGTGCTGTTGAAAATATTTGTGAATTGTAGTTTTCTAATCAACAATTTACATCAAATGAAATCATTCCTGATATGAGTTTACCCTTGCCCTCAAATACGGTAGAATGAACCCTCGAGGGAATGAATACCATTGACCTACTACAGAGCCACCTGGTGTCTGTTATTGATGGAGTTTCAATATTGCGGACACCTCACTATTACGGACAGCTGAGCTCAGTCCCAAGGGTGTCCGCAATAGCGAGGTTCTACTGTATGTTGATTAGATTTTGTGGAGATTTTAGGACAGATCAATGAATATGTTCAGTACTAATAAATTGGAAACTTTCAGCAGGGGAAATCATAACATTTACACAAATAAATAAAACCTGCAACAGGAAATGTGACAGTCCGTGTAAATGCTCATTTAGTGTAAATCAGTGTAAGTTATCTTATTGAAATTCATCTGTCGACACTCCCAGTATGCAGTATGCATGTATTTTGCTGTAACATCCAATACTGCCAATGCAGTTTATTGCTGGATCATGCAGAAATGCTAAGCATGTTAATTGTAAATCAGTGTAAATGCTCGTTCCGTGTAAATCAGTGTAAGTGGTCATTGGTGCTGTTCATTTGTCTTCACTCCAATGCATTTTACCACATTGCAATTGCACCAAAAGCGCAGGGTTTGTGAGGTCACAGTATGGTATTACCGGGGTCAGCTTCTCCTGTTGATGTGGGACCTTATTCATGAAGCTCTCGTAACATACGGGAGTGTGTACACTATTCCATTTGCGGGCAACCAATTGTTCACTCTCAGTCTGACAAAGGATTAATGCGCCGCCTTAAAGTTACGGGGGCTTTGTGAATAAGGTCACTGCATTGCTGACCACACAGCAGGCTGGAGATATCTTCAAATCAAAGTCCTTTTGACAAGATAATGTTGCAGGAGGTAGATCTCGGTGCCGAAGCAGGTTTCTGTGACCTCACAATTACGATTTTGGTATACTGAACAGCAACATCTTGGGTGCTGAATAGGGAGAGTCGTTCTATAGACGACCCTGAAGGGGTTAAACATTACATTGTAGATAATTCTGGCTCTGTCTGACTGTTTCCATAATGATTGATTGTGACCTGCAGCTAATCATGCTCTGAATAGAGGTTAATGCTTCCTTCCATCATCTCGCTAGTATATTGATGCTGGATGTAACTAATTAAGAAGATACAGTCCCATTAGTGAGATTATGATGCTTGGAGCAAGCTGTTGATGATTCATATCTAGACTTTCCATCGATAGTGGAACCTCTCTTAGCCGACACCTGAAAGGACATGTCTTCACTGCAGAAAAAATTCATATTGATAATGCTATGTTACCTTTTAGACTTCCTGTAATGCAGACGCGTCTCAATTGTAAAAATCACCTGTTAATCCTGCAGGCCCCTGTAAGAGAGGTTTCATTGGATAAGCTGGTTTTTAGCAGAAGCTACTAGATCTTCTCAAGGGGCTGAGTTGTAATCTTGTAACTCGTTGCAGATGAATGAAAGAAGGGATGTTTTTGTTGACATTTCTTTATTCTTCGTACATATAAATTGGCTCTTCTGGGCATCAAAATAAATATGATGTCATACCACTAGTTTCCTTATTTCATTTTCTATCTTTTTCATCAACCCCATGTGCTTGTGTAGTATAGTAACCTGATTGGGGTTGAATTAATTCATTCGAAGTGTACATTGTCTGGGATAGGATATCTGTTTCTGCCACCTGTTGCTTTGCCCGAACACGATCACAGAATTAAAGATCTGAGTTACAAAAGGCATGTGTTTGTTATGAGGTGAGGGTGGGCAAAATTTGGAGTCTGTTGCTGATGTCAGTCAACCTTGCGACGGCATAGAACACTGCTACCGGATCCCTTTAGAGCCATGATCACGTGAAAGTCTGTCAGTTGCACGCAGTCGACCTGACTCAAGTCACTATGCCGATGCGGCCTAATGAGCACACACATTTTCACTTATTGTGGCCTGACCATGATTTCTTCAGTTGATGCCGTCTGTTCCATCATGCGCTGTAGGCAATGGCGGTGCAACCTGACATCAGCGTAAGATGTCTCCGTGGCCCTTCTTTTACTGCATGGTATCTCGCCATAAAATCTTATACAATGGTGAAGTGTCCCATCAACCTGGCGGTCTCTGCTGATGATCACCTATTGTGTTATTTTAAGGGTCAGATTTGTGCACCCTTCTCAGAGAGGGCAGATACCTGAATGAGTTAAAAGATGCGGTGTATCATGTTGCCCTTCATTAACTTTAAAACCACTTGTTCTGAGCAGCTTCTTCCTGTTTTCATTGTTGGCGCGATAATGAAGGTCTTGCCGTGACCGCCAGACTTCTCAGGAAACGACAAATTTTTTCCTTTTTCGTTTCGCTTAATTTTACCCCGCTCGATTCAGATTTGGTCATGTTGCATCGTATCCGTTGAGGGATTCACACCCCTTCACTATTGTCTGCGTGGAATTAATTCAACTTGTTGAAGTTTGGATTTGATTTTATCTCCTGATAAGCTGCCATTCACGGATGTGTGATGAGATTCGTCAAACAGGCAGAAGAAGTAATGTCCTCAGAGATCTTTTATCATGGGGAAATAGAAAGTTCAAATGCTTTGAAATCGGGTTTGGTTGCTCTTCATGATGTTATTTTGGGACCATGGTAGTCGTCTTCAAGTCTCGTTTGGTCCTGTAGGATTGGCAATTTTAACTTTTAAACTAATTGTAAGACAGAAATTACATTGCCTGATGGGGGACTTGGTAACATGCTTTGACAGCATGTCTGGGTGTCAGGGTCAGGACCTAGTATCGGATGGACATGCAGTTGGAAACATCTTTCCTAACTGAAAAGAAAACCTTTTTCAACAATTTGTGTAGTTTCTTCTGGTATCCCATCCCTTGGTAGGTTGGCGTGTTTGGATTTTTCCATCAGGGCCAGCCAAAGCCAAAGCATCATATTGGCCATGTAAGTGTGGAAGAGGCCATCTCATGCTACTTGGATGGGGTCTTTTACTTGCCATTGCAGAGGCTCAAGGCACAGGACATCACAGCTTTAGCCTATCAGGGCTTTAACCCACGGCCCCTATTACCATGTGATCTCTCAGAATTCAGCAATCTGCAAAAAGATTTACAAAAATAAACAGGATTATTCCATGTTTTTGGTCTTGTAAGAGATCTATGATTGAATAAAAGCTGAAAGGCTGGCAATCATGGGTATCCATGATTATGATGTCTTAGGGAACATTCCTCAGGATCTGAAGAATGTGTCTGACTTATTTTTTCATACTATCTATTATTCATTATTGCCCATGCCATAATACTCAAGTACAGTGACAAAGTCGATGAGACATTTACTTAATAATTAAATGCATAACTTCTTGGTATTCCTGTCCCTGTCTCTGGTCATGTCATTCAGTGCAGGATATGATTAATTTGCTCTCTAATTCCTGTTGTGTACATACGTAAGCTGCGCCGTCTCTCCCGTCTAAAGCCCCAGTCACATATCCACTCCGGGGCCCGTACGGCGAGTAAAAACAGACATTTTGGCCAATTTCTACGGTGCCCAGTTTGATCCAGCCTACTTTCCGCCTATCTATTGAGGCGATTTCGGCATGATTCATCTTAGATCCGAGTTTCAGTCTCTAAAATCCGCAGCAAGCCGCTGGGTGGGGAAAATCGTACGGAGCCCGGTGCATTTGTGACCTAGGCTTTAGACTGAGGGTATATAGGGGCATTAAGGTGGCACTGCTCAGTGCCCAACAAGAAGTCATCAATGTATTAGTCGCTAACTAACTTTTAAAGTGGTGTTAAAGATGGTGACACGTTTGTTCCTGTAGGTCCTCTCTTTGCACACTCCTCTCCTCTTGTTCCTTATCAATTCATTGAGTTTTCCACAAATGTGTGCCAAAAGATTTCATGATATGATATCTTAACGGGTTAGAGTGTCACATGGGTGAAGCCTTGTGCCTACAACCTGTGGAATATGGTTCAATTGTCATCATCACCTTCATTGTCATCTAAAGCCTATGGCAGTTACATGCTGGAATTTGTTCAGCAAACCAACCAGGTCCACTCATCAAAAGACATGTAATGGATCTAATTTTGCGAAGGAGCCTTTTCCATTATGAGACATGGTGTAAATAATATAGATATAGCGTATTTATAAATACTGCATGACCTTTAACAGTCTGTACATTCTATTTGTTCTGTTTTAAGTAGGCCTATTATACGGTGAACAAGGCATTTCAAAAATGTGTCCTTAGGTCTTGAAACAAGCATTATGTGGAGGCTTGGTGTGTGTGCTTAGAAAGATGGGAAGTCACTGAGATCTGCAAACAATTGATCCACTTAGACAAGGTCTAGTGTCCTAATTCAGAGCACTTGTTTTGATGATAGTTGAACTTTAGTATATAAGCCTAGCTCGAGGCTGAAGACTATAGTCTATCTAACTGCGGTGCCAAATACAAACCATAGATGTGCAAGGAATCCTTGAACTAATAGGTATTTTAATAGTTTTTTGAATGGCAGAGACAATTCTGGCTTTCTGTTCGCCAGCAGTCATTTGGCTATTTCCGGACAAGTTGTAGTGGAGCTGCAATGAATTTGACTTCCTTTTCGCTGGATAAAGTCATCACCGCCAACCTCATCACGGAATAACTGACATTTTCGTTGCTTTTTACAATGTCCAAACCCACATCAATACATCACCAATGTTTTCTTTTAATCCATTGCCCTCTCTCTTTTATATTTATAAAAATTCCACCAAAGAAGTCAACAGTTGATTACCTCCAATGTTATTTCTTGTGCAATAAGTCATCACCAAGCACTTCAAGAATCCCAGGAGTTTTGTTATGATTTTGTTGAGAACTCCAACCACCTGAGGACGTGATGAGCACATTAGTTTTTGTAGGGAATTGAATGTGCAGTCAGGCCATCTTGTTAAAGTTGCACCACACTGTTCTTTTGTTGATTGTCCTCAAGTGACCATTGAGAAAAAGCAAATTAGCGTAAGATATCACTCTGAACAAGTTTGTTCCTTTTAATTGCCATAGTCGCTTTTCCTCATGTTTTTCTTCTTTGGGTGGTCTCCTTACTGCCTCCTTTACTAAAGGTATCCGACTTCTTCCTGTGATAAAGGTATCCGACAGCATCCTACGATAAAGGTATCCGACTGCATCCTATGATAAAGGTATCCGACAGTATCCTATGATAAAGGTATCCGACTGCATCCTTTGATAAAGGCACCCGACTGCATCCTATGGTAAAGGTGTCTGACTGCAACTTTTGATGAAGGTATCCAGCAGCATCCTTTGATAAAATCTGACTGCATCCTTTGATAAAGGTATCTGACTCTGTTATTTGATAAAGGTATCTGACTGCATCTGTTGATAAAGGTATCCAACTACATCCTTAGCCTAAGCTATCTGACTGCATGCTTTGGTAATTGACTGCATCCTTTGATAAAGTTGCACCCTCTCATAAAGCTATCTGACCGCATCCTTTGAAAATGCAACCTTTGATAAAGATAGCCAATTGCATTGATCCTTAGGTGAACTATCCATGACTGTATCCTTGTTAAAGGTATCCAACTGCAGCCTTTGATAAAGGTATCCAATTGCATCCTTTGATAAAGGTATCCGACTGCATCCTTTCATGAAACAACCTGACTGCCTCCTTTGATAATTACTGGATATTGGTAAAGCTGCTCCTTTGATATAGCTATTGGACGGCATCCTTGGATGAAACTATCCAACTTCATCCTTTGATAAAGGTATCCAACTGCATCCTTTATTCTTCGGTTGCCTCAGTCTGTTGCTTCTTAACGTTGGACCGTTAATTGAAATTGAACCATGTTTTCTTGTGCATGATTTTTCTGGAAACATTTTATCTTGTATTCTGACAATGAGGTAAACATCGTACATGATTGATGGCCCCCTGAGCATTTGTTCCTGTTAGACTTACACTCAAAAAGCGTAATCAAATTATAGAAAAAAGGATAACAAAGTATTCATCATTGATATAGACCTGGTACCCAATGGGGAAACCAACATACAGCATCACCGTCTGGGTAATGTACTGGCGTGACTGGGGTTGCTACACCATCACCACTCATCCCATTCCATACATGTCATCCCCTTCTCCATTAATCTGAATCAGTTCTCATCATTCAATATAAAGTGGATTTATTACCTCATTAGAAACTATATAGGCTGTATAATTGATACCAATACATGTCTATCGAACTGTGATGGTAGACACCTCTGTTGTATCCTGTACTGGAGGCAGACTATATAGGGCTGTATATAAATACCTGGTCATGGAAATAATATCCCTGAAAAATGACCTGAAATCTAATGTATCTTGTTGCCGCCAGAGGCAAGCTTCCTATCAGATTGGAGCTTTGCGTGATATTCTTCTTGAGCGGTTTTGCAGCAGTAATGTAGCAGACTTGCAGCAGTATTGGTGCAGACTTGTAGCAGTAATGAAGCAGACTCGCAGCATTGAAGAAGTGGACATGCAGCAGTAATGAAGCAGACTTGTAGCAGTAACGAAGCAGACAAACAGCAGTAATTACAAGCAGACTTGCTGCAGTGATGAAGCAGACCTGCAGCACTAATGAAGCAGATTCCATCAGTCAGCATTGCACAGCAGAATTTCAGCACATGCTTCATTTATCCTTCTTGCTTGTTGCTGCGTCTAAGCCCACTGCTACGGTGCAACAGGCCTCAGTGATGCAGCGAAGTTGCATTACTTCTATTACATAGTTACGATATCATTTCTTTATTTGATTATAGGTTGGCAGATCACCAGCACATTTTCTGTGACACATTTTCTTCAGTTCTTAATTGATCCATAAAAGCCTGTCTGTCCTGAACAAGGTTAAATCTCAAGTTTGCCAACTTCCTGGCCAAAAGTATTTATATGAATCAAGTATGATCTTCACACATTTATGAATTAAAGTGGTTCATTTTGACACAGTTTGAATCAAAGTTGTGGGCTATACTTCATAAACTTCAACACTTGATTTGAAAACAGGCCATGGAGTGGCAGCCTTGTGATAATAAAGGATGGAAGGGGTACTTGACTTTGGACTAGGAAATAATTGTCAGGAAACCTCAGCCTTCCGCCACAATGAAGGGCATGATGAACTTGACAAACCAGTCATCTGCCAAGACACGTAGTAAAGGTGGTTGGTGATGTATTGAAAAATGACATCTTCTACCATTACCAACAAAGGTTAGACAAAGTCAAACAGAAAGATGATTAAGTCGACTGCCGCGATGATGAGATCTCTGTCGGGCGGTGTCTTCATGTGTAACACAGTGTGCACCCAGCGATGATGAAGTCTGTTGCACAGTTTCAGCTACTCGGAACCTGCTGTGTTTGGCTAGGTCTTGCCCTCAACGAGGTGGGGTCTTATCCCTAAATTTGGCTGGTCAGAGCATGGTTCCGGGGCCAGAACTGGCAATAAGTTCACAAAGCAGACGGGTTGAGTGGGTCCCTGGCTGGTGGCTGAGACAACGACTTGCATCTGTTTCTTTTGGACACCCCAGGTTCCTTTGCCTCCTCCTGTTAGGAATTTCTGCCCTCTCCTCATTACAACCAAATTATAGAGGATTTGAGGACTTTCTTAAACGAGGGTTCTTCCTGCTGCTCAACATGGCGTGTAACAGATGCTCCAGATCATTACGATTGTCCCGCATCCAGCATCTGACCATTCTTCTCTTTCATGCTTACACCTCCTTTTGTCAGGGTTTATATAGCCTAAGGTGGCTGACTGAATAACTGTATCACATCTGCTGGGGTCAGTTCCAAAGTTAGGCGCTTACTTTAATAAGCATTGTTGCGGTGTCTCGCGCTATTGACAAGAGTGATAAGACTCTGGTTGGGCAAGTTTGTTCTGTCAGCGAATCAAGGAAATCCAGATTTACTCTTTCGAATGTGTCCACGTTGCTTTAGGCAGTGGTGTTGATATCACTGTCACTTGATATCTTATCTGTCTGCGGATCTGTCCTTCGTGTATCGGTTTACGTCTGCAGTGCTGATTATCGGCAAATTATTTCGCTTGTCTGTAAAACCAACCCCCTTACTGCGTAGTTTCACGGAAGGAGCTGTGAGGTCCTCCTATTAAAATGTTCAGATTTGATATTGTCATTTAAGAAAATATGAGGTCATATACCAGATTTTGAGTTATAAGACAGTATTTACGATCTGCACAAGTAAATTTGCTTTGTTTACATGTTATAAACATTGGCACGTACTGTCAAAGAACTTCTCCAAGTCCACCAATGTGACTTCGCAATTTCGACTTTCTTTAACTTCTGGTGAGAGTTGAATTACATAAGCTACTTGTCTCCGACTCCATAGGTTTGTACCTTCACTGCATTTGATGTAACAAAATACACTCCCGGGCAATGCATTTCAGAGTTCACATTGAAGAGGAGTGACCAAGCTTCAGTAATCTCTCAATTCGAGCGTGTTATGACTAAGCCTTGTTTGAAGTCTTCGTCCACGTGTCATTTCCCTTCTTTGTTCCGGATCAAGGGATCATGAAAGGAAAGCTTCGGACTTCAAGGATTAGGGATGTATTGTTCTTCAGCTTGAAGTGATGCAAGCGACAAAGCTTGTCGATTTCTTGGCGATGTTTGATGCCGATGTGCCTTGCAGCTTGTTTGTCTTCAAGGAAGTCTCGTGACGGGGGTCAGCGTGTCACATCCTCGCTGGGAACACTTGCTAATTAACATGTACTGAAAGAAATGTATTACTTCCGTTCTCATCAGTTTCAATTTTGGAACCCTCCCAATTAGGATGGTTATCATATTTTTTCCATGACTGGATAGACGATTTTGCAGATCTGCGCACTTCTACCGAAATTGCAGCCAAACCTCGATCTGAAACCAGCTAATTCAGCAATGGTCGAGTCTGATGCAGCGTCTTCGATGTCACTGTCGTGGGGTTGTCTGCCTTACGTCATTCAGTTTCAGACTGAGGTTGTGGTTGAGATTTTGGCGGAAGTGCGTAGATCTTTGTCGTTTATGTCAATTTGTGAACGGTCTATTGGAGTTGGTTATTTTCATAAAGAAGGGACCGTAACAGTACACAACATGACATGCATGACGTGCGTTTGTGTTCCTGCAACCTTTCTTAAGGAGGACATAATCCAACTTGATGAGGATCTTCTGCAAAATAGCAAATATCACATAATTGATATCAATACCAGCTGCCGTTGCAATTTGACCTTAGACATGGCATACTGGCACATGTTGTTGCTATAGCAGCCCCTGTGTTTCAGTAAAAAACGATCTATAATTGACATAAAGAACAATTGATTATTTCATTGATTTCAGTCCCTTCAAAGGGTTTTATCGGCACAGTCTTCTCCGTCTGGCATTCTGTCAAGTTCATGTGAAGGTCACTACCGGCAGCATATGGCATAGTTCCTCACTTGCCGACACAGCCATCCTAAATCGCAAGCATTTCTTTCAGCGCTACCTTCCCTAATGAGAAACAATTAAAGGTGGATCAGCTTGTCTGAGCTGTTGATCCAGATCTTGTCTGCCAGAGCCAATTTAGCTTCTAATATGTAATTGGTGATTAGTTAGATATCTTACTAGCGGCCATTATCGACAAACATTTTTTTTGCGAGATGACTTTTCCAATACCTGGTTTCAGATTCTGGTTTCAGATTCTCTCCAAACCAATGTTTCTGCAAAATGACACAGGACATGGACTTGGAGAGAAACAGCTGGTGTCTGATTTGAACTGACCATCAGATTGGTACCCCTCCTGTGGAACTGCCCTCGCCCTTTCTTTCCACGTCATCCGGGTCAGAGGGTTCCTCCTCAATCACGGTAGATCAGTGACAAATTGTCAATATTGCCAGTTCTCATGACGCGAGGCTGATTTAAGTGATATGGTGTGGATTGCTTCATTATCGACACATCTGCTGGTGGTAATGATCGGTCAGGTTTCTTGTGAAATGTGCATCTGACACACACTCTCCTGTCAAAGGGTATCACTTAGATGCTCAACCTTGACAATGGAGAGGTCACCATTCATACCACTTGAATTGAATCACTCTTGTTAAGAATGCTTGAATTGCTGTCTCGGGATGTTCCAGCAGGTATCTCTTTCGAAGACATTGTTATTCCTTCTGGTATTTTCTAAACTTGTGGATCATTTAAAGCTGGCGTTACATGAATGCTTTCGCCTTTGTCTTGTTGCATACATTTCCCGCCGACCTGGAGTGGATTCAACTCCGACTTGGGTGGATTCAACTCCGTTGTCACTTCACAAATTCCACCAAGCTGAGAATTTTGTGGATGACATTTTCACAATGGGGCCTCACATGGTCTTAAGTGTGAGAACTCTGTCTTCCACTCATTGTTTAATCCCTGACAATGAACTCCTACAATTTCCGGAAACTTTTGTTTCTCTCATTACATTGTGTTTTCAAATGATCTATCATGATATATCTTTTGTCCTGAGAGTTGTGCAGACAATTGTTTGTGTGTTGTTGAAACTATCACGAACCCCCTGACTGTGGTTCAATCATTGGGGATTCAAGAGAATCAATGATACACTGTACTTATGCCAGTGAATGGGTCTTAAATGTGAATCGGTGGGTCTTAATTGGTGCATGAATTGTTCGGTCTCATTCAGGATGTAGAATACCAGCGACTAGAGTCTGTATCATCTGATCTTTGATATCTTGTCATTATCAGATATTTTGAGGCATAGCACGTTGAAATGGTATTTTCTCTTGCCTTGCAGCTGGACCTAGTCATGATATACTGATCGGCCTTGACTACCCTCTTGATCAACCATCACCATTGGCAATGTATTCAACCATTAATCATTACCATTAGCAATGTATTCAACCATTAACCATTACCCATTACCATTAGCAATGTATTTCAGCAATGTACATGTATTCATGAACCATTAACCATTAGCAATGTATTCTACATGTTCATTTTATTTTCTATTTTCAGGTAAGTGTCCCTAGTGCAAATAATGTGTGAAAATCGGTCTGCTAGTTTTCGAAGGTAAAGGCCTGTCTACACGATCATGCATTTGTTCAAAACATCATCATACATTTGTATGATGATGTTCATGGACAGATATTTGATTGTGTAGGCTGTTTTCCCAACAAACTTGAACAGTCATACAAAGTCCATGAATGTTGGACTGTAGATCGAAATCCACAACAAATTTGAACATCATCATGCAAGTGTATGATGCTGTTTTGAACAATGTATGATGATGTTCAAAATTTTAGCTGCATTGTCACAAGACAGAAATCGACACACAAGCTTGGACATCATCATACAAATGTATGATGATGTTTTGAACAAATGTATGATCGTGTAGACGAGCCTTAAAGGGTGTGATATACTTCTGCTAGTGTCTTCTCCAGACTGCTCTTTTCCTATAGGCATGTAGATCATGATGAGTGCTAACTGATTCTATAGACTGTAAATATCAGGAGCAGCACTGTCAGTCAATGTGGCGCCTTGACATCTCGTGAATAGCTTGATTTACCAGGCTATGCCCCCACTGCTGACGAGGTCCACTAGGGTGGTATGCCAATGTCCTCTGGTGTCCTGAAGTCATCCCCCTGTGTATTTCCATTTAGCTATGTTGATTTTGTCTCTCTGCATGAATCAACTTCAATCGTGTATCAACTTCGGTTGTCAATAGTGAATGAATGAATGGGAGTCCACAGTCAACATCATCCAGGTAATTAATGACAATTTTTCATGATAGCTACCCTGGACATTATCAAAACAATCCGCCATTGATACCTGTGTGTTACTTTGCTTTGTTTGAGGGGTTTGATAGAACATTGTGTGTCTGTCAGCTTGGAGGGGAATGTAGATTTTGGGAGGCCATCTTGCATTTTATTTTCACATTAAAATTCCATGGAATATTGATGGAACATTGTGTTCTCTATATCAGTCAGGTTGGAGGGAATCCTCGATTTTGGGAAGGAAGGCTTGCATTTCATATTGATAGCCATAAATTTCGAAGGCGTCTCTCAAAATTCCAAACTTTCACTGCCAGTTTGTCAGTCATTGAAACCTTCCTTTCACACTTCTTAATTCTGTGTCCCTCAATTGATCAGATTGGGCTGTCCACGCTGTCGTAAAACCAATTGTGACCCGTCTTCTCTGTGGTCCCTATTGGACGCTGTCGGACTGTGACAGAGGGATTTTCTGCTGCCGCCCTGGGTATTCGATGCTATTTTAGCAACTTGCCGTACAATTTGTCGGCAATGTAGACATGTTTTCCTCATTGGAATGTAATCCGAGCTGGTTATTCATTCACTGTCTCCACTTGGCAATGTTCATGAAACAAGCAGGAGGACACATTTCCTGACAGAATAAAAGTGTCACTGCCCAAGGCGTGGTGTAGGTAATGGCAATATCACCTTTCTGAGAACCTGTGAAAGCCAAATTGCCCATGGCAAATGGCTATGTTCTTGGGTGTATTTTTCATCTGTCATTTGATGATTTCTCATGCTTTTGGCCTTTTCCTGCCGATACTCTTTATTTACATATTGATTATGAATGGTTTTGACTGAATTTGTAGACAAAGAATGACATTGACATCCACATGAGATGTTTGGACTGAAATTACTATAACCCCAACCATGTCAACTGTCCTACCCAAACAATTCCACTGGAATTATTTCATGAGACCTGAATTATTTCATGTAAAGTTTCACACCTTTACGTTGAGCCAGCATTAAAATAAGGGCCTATGACACTGATGCCGCAGTGAAGGTTTATAGGGCCGTTCAGACGACATGCCAGAAAACCACATTCAGATTCGATCCGATTGGATCCGATCGACCCGTATCAGGTCTCATTTGCGTTCAGACGAGATTTGAACTGGTCGTATGTGGTCCAATGCGGTCCAAAATCCACATTGGACCGCACTGGGTAGCGTTTACACGCAAGAGTTTTGAACCACAATCGGATTCGATCAGATCGCATGTGGATATTTGCCTGTCGTCTAAACGGCCCTTATGTTACAAGTGATTAAATCATGATGCTGTTCTGGTGTAGGTAATATTGGTATACCTGGACATGGCACTGATGTGATTAAAGGAGCACGGTATTGCCACTTTTTCTCGACAGCCGGCGCCACTGTGCCACTCTCCAACGCAGGGACCAACGACGTATTGGCGAGTTGATCATTTCTGTAGTTCGTATTACTGCCGCTAGGTGGCTCCCTCTACGTCGGCAGTCAAACAACGCATTTGAGATCCAATACCGTGCTCCTTTAACTATCTCATTCCACAGGTTATCTGATATCTTGACAAAAGTTGCCTTTACTGCATTGAGAAACATCTTTTAAGAACAACAGTAACTGTGATAACAGAAAGAACCTCAAGAATTTCATACTGGCTATACCCAGATCTATTGTATCACATCAAAACTGAATTACCGATGCACTGACTTCATGCTGCAGTGATACTTTGCGACTGTAAATCATTTCTAAGACATCTCTTTTGTCACGTACCGTCCTGCCAACTTAGCAATTGTTGTAGGACCAAGAGTACTCCGTGCAGTTTTCAGTGGCCAGAATCTAGATAAGAACATCTTCTGTCGAAAATATTTCCGGTTTATTCACCTTCAAGTCTGAAAGTAGTTGTTTTTATTGCGCACCTGTATTCAAGTTTCACAAGTATGCGTCTCCCAAGATTCTTTTGATCGAGGGTGCATTGTAAAGAATTGAACTTGACATTATGGTGGAACATTGTACACATTATGGCAGACATTTCCAGATTGTATTCAGTCTTGAACTACTCAAATGTGAACAGCGCTTTGGGATTTCTCACCAAAGGGGGCTGTTCATTTTCGTCAGTTGAAGAATCTGAGTTGTTATCCTTGGGAAAACGGAAAAAGCTATGCACTTGCAAATTGCAGGGACTATTTGTTGTGCTGTGCAGAATAATCGCTGCAATTTGCAGCTTCATAACTTTCTCCATTTTCTCAAGGATCACAACTCAGATTCCTCAATTGATGAAAATGAAGCCCCTTTTGGATGTTCACCACAATTGTCTTCATTCTGATTGGAAATGCTGGACCACATAAATTTGTCACCAGGGGTATAATCAGAGTGCCATCATGGTCTCAAAGTTCACTTTGGCAAAAAGGTTGCTGGTGTGTCTTGTGCTGGAACGTCGCCAAGGAGAATACACCAAAATTGCCATTGTAAAAGTTCACAGAGACCTGGATTAGACTAATTACCACTGAGATCTGGCTCCTCAGTCATTATCAAATCAAAAGCATCAGCCCTCAGGACTTCGATTCAAATATAGCAGCTTACTGTGTGGTCCGCAATGCCGACCATCACCTCACAAGTTGGACCCTAGCAGTGCTTGATCTAACTTGTGACTTTACAACTGCAATTTTGGTGGACCTGCTGTTGCTAGACTTAGCAATGTGCATTGCCATCTTTCGGGGTGCTCGGAACTACAGGTAGACACGGGGATTGCGATTACACTACATAAAATACCCGTCTCTAAAATAGCCCCGGCGTAGCCCCTTTGCGCTCGATGGGGCTAATAAGCAAGGGGATTTCAGACACGGGTCTATTTAGATTCGGCGATTTATAGGTGTAACTGCAAAATCCCCGGGGTAAGCACGGGGATTTATGTAGTGTAACCACTACTACTGGCAAGGGATTTGCACGAATACCGGTAACTGAAAGTGAAATGTACATCCTATAGAAACTAGCTGTCCATTTGCCCTGTCTCTCCTTGTAAGGAAAAATGTCATCGGAAACCTAATCAGTGAATTACCAATTCCGAAGTCGACAGTTCTGTCTGTGGATGCTCCTCTGACAAGTCTGACAGTGAATGTTCTACATGAATATGAGACTGAACGGCCAGGAACAAGAACCAAGTAATCATTGGGAAGACTGAATTCCATTTGTGAGAGTGTCGCATCGCATATCAAGTGTCTGGTTTCTAACGGAGAGCATCTTTTTACCAACAGCGTTTGTGGCGGGATCCTGTTACTGATGTTATTGGTCCATCACTTGATGAAGAAGGACAAAAGGATGGTGATCCAGAGGGTCACCTGTAAATGAATGCCGGTGCAGTTCCTGGTAAATGGATGCCAACTGTATGATAGAAATGTACTTCAAGGGACTCTGTTGTTGTTGCTTTCACTTACAGGTTCAGGTGCTGTATCAATAGGTGGCAGTGACATCCTATCCTGTGTTGAGTGCAGTTCAGAAATGACCAGAAGGCCTGTTATGTCCAGGGTCCATATTCATAAACATAAACATAAACATAAACATACTAAGTCAAAGCGTGATACATACTTATCTTTTGTGTTGAACAAAGGATAAGTGTCAAACTTAGACTTAAGTAGTTCTATGAATATGGGTCCAGATCTCTTTAAAGCCAGCAGCACAGCCATGGCGATATCACAAGCAATCTAATTGCCACCGATCTTCTCGCCAGCCACCACAGACTAGGCGATACCAGTTTTGGTATTGTTTGATGGGCGATCATTGTTGGCGAGAACAATCCACGCATTGCTATCCAGCACATACCATGGTCGGATGGTGTCAACAGCCGATTCTCTGTGGCGATCTGTGATATCGCCTGGTGTGTGGCTTCCCCCTTAACATTCATGGACAGTCTGGGGTCTATCTTGGGTTAGGACACCAGTTAATTGGCCATATATTCTGCTATCAGAAATCCATCACAGATTCTGTGACGGATTCAGGTCTGAACCTGTCAGATAATTTGCCAAGGAGCTTCTGCAGGGTGCTTGCAAAACAGGAGGACAGGAGGACATGCAACAGGCAATGCCACTGTTTATCAAAACCTGGTAATGAAAACTTCAAAGGAATTCATAGATTACTATCGTTGCCTTTCTTCAAAGCTGGCCCAAAGGAAGTCCCAGATAATGTGTTCCACTTTGTAAATTATTATAATGCAAACTATTAAGAGGTATTCTTCTTTCTCTTTCTCTCCAGTATTTCATGAATTGTGTGCAGAAAAATCTTGGATAGTACTATGACATTTGACAGTCAATTCAACAGCATGAGAAGCACATGGAAGCGATTAAAAATCTTGGGCTCGGGCCATGATCGTATCTTGAAAACTGCGTACAAGTTTTAATTTTCTTCAGTACATAATCCCACGACTTGCTAAAGTCAACACATCAAATCAATAATTGAATTTTTTACCAGACTTGATTGATAGGGTGCACGGTCTTTCTTATATCGGCAGAGTAAATAAATGTTTGGCCGCCGGAAGTCATGTTTTGGTGGCATTCTTTTCAAACTTGTTATGCTTATTCGCACCGAGGATAAGTTTAAACTTAGCTTAGGCCTATATATACAGGAGTTATTGCGTCGATAACTAGTAGTGTGTAATGTGTTAAAATAAGGCAAGATCCACAGATTGTGTATGGTTATAACAAAGTCCACAACCTTTTAACAACAATTTAAACCTAACGTGTTATTATCAATCGCTTCAGAGAAAATTATTCAATTGATCTTTCTATTTGTGTTCCTTGATGAAATATTTCCGACTGGATTGCATTTTTGTGTCTTTGGCCGGTATAAGAGGCAGAAAACTCACCGAAAATACGCGCACATGCGAGCTATCTGCTTGCCACTTTGACAACCAGCTGAGACATAGACCTTGCCGCGTTGACAACCAGCTGAGACTTAAGGCCTGTATCCACTACAACGGTTTCCGGTGCAGTTTGCAGCTCGTGAGCGATTTTCACAGGCATTGGGATAATTAACACGCCATGTATTGTTAAACCATCGAAGGATTATCCAAAACCCTGTGAAAAAATCCCGGCGCGGCAAACCGCAGCGGTAACCCGGACTAGTGGATACAGGCCTTTAAGCCTTGCCACTTTGACCACCAGCTGAGACCTAAGCCTGCCACTTTGACAACCAGCTGACACCTAGGCTTTGTTGCTTTGAAACAGTTGAGACCGAAGTCTTGGTACTACGACAACCAGCTGAGATCTAGGCCTTGCCACTGCTGACGGCAAGGCATTGCCGCTTTGAACCAGCTGAGACCAAGGCCTTGCCGCTTTGACAACCTGCTGAGACCTAGGCCTTGCCACTTTGACAACCAGCTGAGACCTAGGCCTTGCTGCCTTGACAAAAGTGATTGCACTACTTATTTACATTGCAGAATGTAAAAAGAAAGACCAATTTTGTGTTCAGTACAAACTGTTAAAGCAGAATGAATTGAATTTGTCAGCATCTGACCTCAACTACATTGGCAGCTTAAATATCATGTTAGAACACCATCTCAAAGAAGTTTGTTCTGATTTTGTTGCGGGATCATGAACACGTTTCCGCGTGTTGATTTCTTCCGATGTTAAACTCGTTGAGTGCAAACGGAGTACACAGTGTACAGTACGGCAAAGTAATACTTTTACGGATTAGGCTACAGCGGGTAAAAAATTGGCGTCGACTCAATGAGATACGAATGGTTGATTTTTTTGCCAGCATCGCTCTACAGCGTTGTTATTGCTAAATGAAGCGAACAAGTAGTGCCAATGTTCTGATGAGTATCGCAGAGGTAGGATGGTGCTTTGAACCATTTAACAAGATGCTGTGTTTATTGAGTTAGCTGCGGATGGTTATCCACACCGTTTGGAGAGCTCATATGGAGCGGCTTTTGATGAAGAAAACGTGGAATGCCGCTGCTAAAGATGGGAAGGGTGAAGTAATTACGTCCTCTTTTCCTGCAACTAACTTGCAGACGGGAAGTAGAGGCTAAGTGTGAATTAGGTGTCGATTTCTCATGATGTCGGTTTCAATCAAGATTTGTATATTTCCTAACTCTTTTCATACCCAACATCTTTAGCCTGTTCTGAATGTAGCGTAATTTAAAGTAAGTTGTTCAGGTTGGAAAATACTGGTTTTGTGCAGGTCTGCGTGATATTTACCACCTGGGGTTGAAGATGATAATCTGAAGGATATCTTTGAAACTTAAAACAGCAGGAGTTAAGTTCAATGAAGACATTCTTCTACTTTCTGGGGGTTTCGGAAAGAAGTGTGTCAGAATTAATTCTGATGCATTGACCTGAAATAAAGGGCTCACCTCAACACATTTTGCCATATTCTGGAAGCTTCCTTAAGTCTAAGGTTTACCTTTCGCTATTGTTTGCAGGGCAGAATACAAAAGATTAAAGTGGACCTTTGAGCTAAGGAGGCTTCTAGAATACGGGCCATTGAGTGAAAGTGAATCAAAATCACACAAGCGGTTCTCCTTGAAAGGGACAGAAACTGATTTCAAAATGGCCACCGTGGCAGCCATATTGAATATGGCATTGTTAATGTTTATTGATAAAAAAGTAGGGTACTGAGGTAAAGTTTGCTTGAAACTTTAGTATTTGCAGGTACAGTCGTTCATACTTGGAGAAGTCCCCTGTTTGGTAGCTTTAAGGAGCACCTCCCTGGTAGTTACGTACACTACAGGGGGTAGTTAATTCATGCTGCTCAAGAACGCAATGGTGTTCTTCCCGAACTGGTTGGATTTTGACTTGGTACTGTTGATTGCGGTAGTTGGCTGGGTTACCGATCAACTCAGGAGTTCATGAAAGAGTTTTAAAATGTGTAGAAATAATTTCCTCTCCCATTGGTGAAGAGTTCTCTTTAGGCTCCTAGTCTGTGATGAGTATCAACTATCATAACCCAGAATTGATGATTACAAAGCAAATGTTACAGTAACATTTTTGTTCGCTTGTCATTAACGGTCTTGTACCTGGGCTAACGAAGTTGGCTGAGGTAAAATATTACCAGGTTCTAACCAACAGATGTTGGCGAATTTCTTTCGAAAGTCAATTCAGATAATTTGCTAAGAAAATACCAACGTCTTGTGTACTATAATTCATTTGAACTATTTCACTACTTAACACTTCTAGTGCATAAGCGCTGTCGGCACTTTTTTGTCGGGTTTGGATCAAGAATGTTGTTTTACAATGATTAATGTGCAATTAAACAGCTTCCAGACAAAATGTTCAAATTCCTTGAAGATTGTTGAGGAAATGTTTCTATCTTGTACATTCTGTTCACTGTACAATATCATAGCACCTGTAGCCAAAGCCATACCACAAATGAGGACACCACAGACGATTTTTCGCCAGCCAGACTTCAATTGCAAAAAAATGGCACCATACTGTATACAAGGACACATATAGATGATTTTTCGCCAACCAAACTTCAATTTCATCAAATCAAATTTTGTTTGATATTTGAAAATTGTTGCTGGCAACCCATAGCAGACGAGGTGACCAGTGGTGACAATCGCAGCCTTGCAAAAAAATTACCAAATGTGTTCTCATGTGCAGTATAAAGCCTAACAGTGCATGTCTATGATGAACAATCTGCCTCCAATATTCCAAGCACCCACCCACATGCAAGAGAGTGTGGAAATCCGCTGCGCCAAGTTGGAGTACATCTGTCATTCACCTTTTGTTTACTTTTGTTTATAAAAAATATAGTCAGGAAATACATTTTTATTTCGATGACACACACACTTACAGAATATTTGATTTCATTGGAATGTTGACTTATGCTTGCATGAGTTGAACAATGTCAATATGCCAGATAACTCTTAACTAAAGGACACGATTACTTGAAAATACCAGTAACATCATATACAGTAGTGGTGCTTACACTACATAAATCCCTGTGCTTACCCCGGGGATTTTGTGGTTACACCTATAGGCCTAAATCGCCGAGTCTAAATAGGCCTAGACCCCTGTCTGAAATCCCCGTGCTATAGCCCCATCAAGCTCGAAGGGGCTACACCGGGGCTATTTTAGACATGGGTATTTCATAAGTAGTGTAACCGCGAAATCCTCGTGTCTACCTGTAGTTCCGAAGACGTCGACAGACGGCAGTGCAAATCGATGAGTCATGCGCATGCGTATTTAAGGCTCAGATTTCACGCCTCCAGTAGCCAGATAACTCTACCCTCGGGTTGGAGGCCGGGGTCTGGCTGCGCGAGACTGGTGGGTCCCTTGTCCCTGAATGTGTATCTGCTTCTCGGTGAAAGACCATCATTATGACAAACAAATATTTGTTAGCGTTGATATCTTGAGGGCGCATATCCTGCCACGTGTTTTGAAAGGGGAAAACCCTATTTGTAAGGGAAGTCCTTCAACAAAGTTTAATCAAGTACCGTACTTCATTTAGAATGGGCCCTATCTCGTACGCGTGTTCCCTACAAATTTTTGCAGTTTTCCTTGTGAATGGGAGTGGATCTCGCCAGACCAGGCTGCATGTGAATGGATTTTCATACTGAATGTTTTGTGTTGGTGTTCGTGCAAGATCAATGGAGTGTTAATATTTTGATAGTGATTATAAGGGTGACTGCATGCCCCTCAATGCTTCCACTCAAATTGCTACACTTTAGCAAACATACCTGACTTTGAAAAAGATAAAAAATCTTCTATAGCACTAGTATACCATTTGGCAACAAGTGGCACAACTGAAGTTTCAGAACCTCGATATGTCAAAGATCATCACCTCTGGCATTTTAAGGGTTAAATCTAGCTGTTACTCAAATTCAGCTTTGACAAATTTCTCCTTCTCGATGCTGTTGCTGGCCCTGGCCCGATGATTGCATGGCTTTCTAGGGATTTTCATACAGGCTTCTTAGCTATAGGTTACCTCAGATTATTAATAAGCAAATTCAATTAACGAGTATCTGGTTGCTCTTTGTGTTAATAACCAAAGGCAAATGCTGATGGTGTCCCTTATGAGGTGAATGTAGATCAGATGATTTCCCTCGGTCAGAATGGTCTTTTCATGTCGTAATGAGGTTGCTCGTGATCTTGTTACTTCCCGGAATCAGTCCATCTGGGGCAGATGTATAAGCTTCACATATCCTCATTGATTTCCTCATCCATTTATTTCATCTTTTCATATTTCCTGTTGGATTGTGTGCCATATTTTTTGCACAGTTTACACTCTCTCTTACTCTGAAAGATCATGGTTGTCAGAGTGGCATAGTTGAAACATCAGCACCTGCCACCACTGAGGTCGCAGGTTCGATTCCCTGGTCAAGGAGTGGCTTTATGATGTACTAGGCAATACCCGTTCAGTGGGGTAAGTAGGTCTGACGCGCATTATGCAAAAGGTGTCTCATCATTAGGAGCGCTTGGGGACGTAATGACTTCATTTCGTCACATGATATTGCTGACGTCATGGATGACGCAGCAGAAATGTCGGTGACGTCATGACTTTTAAAAGGCCCAAACAGCATTGTTATTTTCATTAATATCTTAATATTTCGAAAACTAGTATGTCATATCAAAATTCGGGCTTTGTAAGGACACTTCCGAGGTCTGTCTGCATGTGCATACCAAGTTTGGGGGTGATCCGTTTGTCAGTCTTGGAGAAAATTGCGAACAAACCAACTCTTTTCAAATTTTAATATGATGCAGTGCTGGTGGAGGGGGAGGTCTCCCCTCAATAGAGAGTTTTCACAAAGCCCCCAAAACACCGACGCAAACGTCTATCCTATTGAAGTAAGTCTGGGCATCTCATAACATAGCTGGCAGGCCACAGTAAAAATCTTGAGTTCGGTGGTGTTACGGCAATATCGAGTGCTCATGTAGCTTACCAAATTCAGGTCACGAGTTTACTAGCCCAAAAAAGTACTTGTACTTGCGGTGAATACGAACAGTCAACAGCTCGTGCCTTGGAGAGGAAGCGGATTATGGTTGTTGAGTCCTGGGACAGGCTGAGGAGAATATAATCGATCGCTGGCAGAGCCCGGTATTCAGCAGTAATCTGGGGGGATGTATCCATCACTTATCATTGGTCCATTTCCTTCTAACCAAGACCCCACACTTTGGCAGATGACCAAGATAATGCGGGCAACAACCTTTGTCGTCGTTTGCTCTTTAGCGGTCAAAGCTTAAGCGATTTGCAGATGGTCAGAATCAAGATGGGAGTATGAAGTATAATCATCGCAGACGCCGTGCTTGCAATTTCTGTCAGAACTTATGACTGCAGACATTGCCATCTTTGGCTATGGATTAAAGCTGATTTGATTGGTGATGATCGATGAGGGCATGCAGTTTGTCACAGGACTTTTCGTCACCANGGGGGGGGGGGGGAGGGATGACCACTGGAGGTATCCCTGAAATGCCAAAGTGCTGTGCATTGCTGAGCCAAACAAGCAAACTTACTTGCCAGAAATATCAAACCGGTTTGATTCCCAGCCACAGACTTCCTTTCAAGGAATTTCTCTTTCTTCTTGCTTGCTGGCATACACTTCACACTTGGACAAAGTGCTCCAGCTTGCAAGTGCATGCTCTGAGCTTTGCAGAGCAAAAAAATTTGATGCTGGCTCACCTTTGGAGCCCAAATGATGAACCGGTGATGGTACTGAATGTTTCGCCCGATTGAATGCACTGCCAAGTGTCATGTGATGATAATCAGATGTCGGTATTTGATCAGAAATTTCCTGTTTATCTCGCAACTTTTGCCTTAAGACGAATGCCAATATAATGAAATATGTCCAGCTTTCTTCATGAGAAAAGGCAATCTGTCCTAGTCAGGAAAATCCAATGAGATACGTCTCCTGCTGAGGCTATAAATGCAGATTATGGAAATAGCCATCATTCATATCTGGTGAAATCTTCTGTGGTTGTTTCGGACATTGGTCACTCTAACCAGAAAACAATAGGATTATATCTGCCTGAGACCAATATCGCTTCTGGTTGTCATGGTTTAAACTTCCTTAGCAACAAGAATCTGACTTAATGCAGTCATTCGTGGCAAATGTTGATAATATAATAGACAAGGCCCATTGATGTGGAAAGCCATCTATCAGGGAGTTAAATGAAGCGACTAAGTCACCGGTATAGCAGGATTTAAGGGTAAGTGACGCTGCTAAATGCACTTTTATTGCTGAAAAGTTTAGTGTTTGCTTGTTCGGATGAAGACTCTTCATTTCTCCAGTGATTTGCTGACTTCATTGTGTCATATTTGAGGGTTTTCTTTGAGTTCAAAGATTACAGCAAAGGAAATGATGTAATTGTCCCCAACATGTACGCAATGATTCGTGATGATGTAGCTGAACATCAGATGAGCGGTCATCCAGGTGGGTACATCCGGCCCCCTATTTTTCGTTGCCCAACGTTAGAAAAATTGCCCTTTTTCAAAGTGCCGCAGAATTGCGTAGTAATTTGTCCATCAGATCCTGGGAAATTGGACCAACGGCCGTCTAGATTTCAAAATTTGCTAGGGGATAACCTCCAGACCCCTGCTGTGGCTTCGCACCGTCGGCACTCACCTTAATTGGTTTGCCGCTGGCCTTCTGTGCCTTCCTTTACCAGGATCCTGGATCCGCTACTTTGAAGGATGTTTGCATTTCTGCAGTGACTTTACTCTGTGTACTTTATGCCGATCAGAGTATTCCGAGTAGTGTAACTTCATGAGGGTAATTACATAAAAATACTTGACACTGAGGTCTTGTCATTTGTGGGTGGCCGTAGTATTTTCTTTACAGTATCTAAAGGAATCCTCTAATCAAATCAATTTTGCATCAACACATGCCGTGATCTGGTCCCACGCGCACACGTTACCCACATGATAGTTATTTATCTGACCAGATTCATATTAAATCAATGATAATTGTTTGGTATCTCGCCGGAAGAAACAGCAGTGCAGGCAATTGGAGTGTTTTTGAAATTGTATACAGCATGTATCAAAATAAAAGGAACAGAGGAAATCAAATTCAGTGGTGATTGACTGATTGCAATTTGGAATGACACTTTTCAGGGGATGATTATTTTTGCTTAAAATGAATTTCAAGTATTTTCACATAAAATTGCTCGATTCAGTAATTTCCAGTCGAACCCGGAAACTCAGAGGTGATAGGCACCAAAGTTCCCATTGTGCCACGCAGACAGCAGATGTAGATATCATCCAGAAGGTTGAAAAGACCTGAAATTAGCAAAATTATGCTAATTAGCTCACCTGGGGTGAGCTCTTACAATGGAGCAGCATCCGTCATCGTCCGTTAGCAGGGCACATTTCGTAACTGCTGGCTATTGATCTGAAACTTGGTACAAACTTGGTACCCCTAGGTCAGATGACATATGACACCAGTTTCGGTCTGATTCGATTCTTGGCTCGGCCACCAGGTGGCCAAAACATTTGTCATTTGTTCTTCTGGTACGTTCACCCAGGTGAGCACATGGTCCATGGACCATTTCATTCCATGTGTCAGTTTGCTCCACATGGTTATCTATCTTGCTTTGATGATCGATCCCCAAAGTCTTTGACAATGGAAAACCTAAGAAGACAATCAAAACGAATGTCGATTGCTTTTCAAGGTCAGGTCAATATGGTCGAATTCATCAGTGGTTCTCGCACTAAAGAACCTGAAATGAAGCCAATTTTCCTGGCATATCCATTTGTATTAGGCCTAATTTACTCTTGAAACGTCCGTTTCATCAGGGAAAGGAATAATTTCAGCGGAATTCTCAGGCTATCTCGCCTTTGCTATGTAAAATGATAAGAATGAGTTTTACTTACCTGTGTTTTCAAACTTTTTTTTGTAAAGGTACACAAGTTATCATAACTTGTTCTGTTCTGTGCAGTGTATGAAGGATTCATTGATGACTTTGTTGGCGGTTGTAGGCCTACAGGGAGGCCTAAAAACACAAGTATACTTCCACCATCTTCAGTCCCAAATCACCAGCATGAAAATCAGATAGAAAATCTTTCTAGGAGAAAAATAACACCAAGATACCAGTATCAGTCCAGTATTTTAGCTCCGGAGCCATGTTTGTGAAGCAAAGTCAGAGGTCCTTAAATTACAAATGGCGAATTCGCCAAAGGCCTCAACTTTGCTTTCATGCAAACAAGGAATTGGAGTATCAATCATTTCAAGTTCCAAAAAATGCCCAAGACCAGACACTGTACTTGCACACCTGAAGCTAGCCAATTTGCCCAAGCCGTACCGCAGTTTCTGGTGGTGGTATCCTGGCCAGTTTCTCATCCATCCGATCCAAGGCAAGCTGCAGCAGCCTCAAAGATGATAACTTCCACCATAAGGAAGCTGAGTTGGTGATGAGTACAAAGTAGCTTACAGGCTAGTCGATTTATCCACTGTCTGTTGAGTATATTAGCCAGATGATGCCTGCGCTCTGAATTTTTTCATTCATTTCATCCTCCATGTCTTATCACTAAATTCCACCTTCATCCCACGATTATATGAAATTAACCATATTCCGTCTGTCCAAATTGATTCCAGTAATTCCCGATGGGACTGTCAGCAATGATTACAAACGTGAATAAAATATGGATATGATCTTGCTATGATCCAGTTATGACAAGTTTTCATGATGATTAGACCTCATAATTGTTGATATTTTTCTAATTTAATTATACACCCACGCATCATCTTCATTTGCAACCCACACACGTAAACTTTTCGAAGGCTGCTGTTGCTCTTTCATTCAGTCCGACAGCTGTCTGGTTTCTTTGCACACTTTGAATAATTCTGTCGGCTTATTTTGCCCTGTTGGGAGAACCATTGATCAGCATTCTAAGGTTGCAGTCTTAGACTGGCAATTGTCTCCAGAGACAGTATGGAGATTGCATTCTTTAAAAGGACATTGGCATAGTTGAACCATCATCAGGTATAGGAGCAACCAGATATCTGGCATTAATTCAACTGGTTTGATTCTATGCCAGGCGTACATCCTTGCCAAGTGGGTTCTCCATGCTGACCACCTATCACATCACCCCAAGAGACTGCCAACAGCAGCAATGACAGGGGTACTGATGATGTCACTGCCTTCATTGATGTGATGTGAGACTGTGACATGACGTCACTTCATTGGATTCACACTTGTCAGCAAAGACAGAAAAGGACATCACTGGTTTCTTGGACTCTAAACCCTGGGTTAAGATGAAATCTTCCACTTTTGGAACTTCAGAACACGAAAGAATTATTGATATCAGCATACCTTGACAATGAAGGAAATAAAATAAAGAATGGTGCAATGATATAATTCCCTTTTGTGTGAAGAAAATACATCTGTACAGTGGTGTCATCTAGCGTCATGCTTGCGCTTGTGATGCCAACCATCAATGCCAGCTGCTTTGACTGTTGGTTCATACTTCACTTTGATGTAACACTTGTCAGTTCCAAGATTCACATTCCAAACCTGATCAGTACATTTCGAAGGAATCTTGTAAGATATGCAAACTATGACTATGTGATGGATTGTTGAGGGTTTGCCGTGGGAGACATAATTTTTCCTTCCGTTCGCTGTAGAAAAAAGGGAGATATTCATGTTTTGAGGGAGCTTTGATGGAAAGAAGTCATGTCATCCAAGCAGGTTGGAAGATGTTGTTTTCCCAGATCTTATTCCACATGAGAAGAAAATATTGTTGTGACACTCGTATCTTAGCAGTTTGGAGAGAATGCGGCGTCAGTTGCAACCTGCCTCTATGAAGTTTTGAAGATGGGGATTTGGCCTAGTGTTTAAGGCCTGTGCCCCTGAGTGCTAGCGATTGATGCCTTATGCGAGGGTCCGTGGGTTCGAATCTGGTAGGAAGCGGTGTCTTTCACCTTAGAAATTTGTTATTATTTCATGCCCTCTACGAAGTGGAGCGAGAATTAGTAGGGCAGCATTTGCATGCCCCCAAGCCTTGACCCTGACAATGGCATCTTGAAATGTGGAGATTTGCAGCCATCAATGGGCAGAAATGAGACATCTCCAGCACAACACAATCAGCTGCAATTGGTTTGTTCTCCTGTTACACTTTTAGGTCCATCGCTTTGTCGCTGAAACGATTTCCTATTGAATTCAAGAGTCGAAGTGTGACTGAATGACCTAGTGAAGTGACACAATTCTGCTAACGTTATTAGAATAAGATAAAAGCCTTGCTCATCCTTCTCTTTCCATTTTGATGTGTCCGCGAATTCATGTGAGCAGCTTTTACAGTCATAATCAAATAAATGTCCACAATAGATCGATGTTCATGGACAACTCTATCAGAGATTTTGGTAAACCTGATTTTCCCCTTATGACAATCTTGAGACTTACTCCGACTCTTCTGACCGTGCCCGTTCATTAGTCAAGGTACATTTCTTGCCATTCTTACGCAATATGGCTCGTTCACGATCCCAGCCGCCATTTGAATCCTAATCAATGAATCACTCATCACGCGTTCTTCACCACTGGATTAATTGCCGTGATGAAACGCGACCATCGACGGCCATTTCGAGGGTGAATGACGTACCTGAGAAAGTACCAACAAAGAGGCTGACCCCAGGTCACAACCACATCCAGCAGAATTGACCAATTTCCTCCGCATGTTTGATTATTTCTTCCTTGATGGTGCTTCTACCTGGTTCAAGCATCAATTAGTAGCTGATTTGCCGTTCACAAATGTCCGGAGGATGGCGTTTTTATGGGCGAAGTTTAGCATAAACTGTTGTAGTTATGTCAAAGGGAAACCACTAGCTTGTCAAATAGACCACAGCATCAGAGATGATTATCCCCTTGCTGTTCTCAAGGGAAGAAAAGCTTTATGTTCTTCGTTGGTTTTTGCCAACATTTCTGCTTTTGTCAATAATACTTTCTTGTCTGTTTGGTTAAGATAGTGGACGAAATTTTTTCTGAATGCATTTATCATGTGCTATAACCGTATGATGTGTTGTTCGGAAGCTAGGCTGGAAATC
>NMRB01000153.1:200862-216565 GCA_002633025.1 Notospermus geniculatus
TTACATGGTTGAATTCTTCACCATTGCCTGAAATGAATCGGTGGAAGTAACTACCAGTATTCACAAACATGAAAGGTCCAGACATGAAAATGAACATTTGGCAGTCCTGCGTCATGGGATACATCACTGTCAAATGTTCAAGAGTTCACATAGATTGCTATCTTCAGGCTCTTTACCTTATTTGCATTTATTATATCCGACCATTCTTCTTTGGCAATGCGAGGTATTACATCTAAGAGGATCTGTTTGGCTTTTACAGCATTCCCCTTCATCACCTCCAGCACCTTCTCCACGGAAACCTGCAAAGAATCGCCAGTAAATTCGACCATAAACTTCCAGGAATCAACACATATTTGCACTCCTCATTTGGCAGCACTCCTTAGGCCTATCCATGGAATGATTTGTTCATTTGAGCTGGGTGGACGCTTCTTTGAGCATGTGTTCATTTCTGGAATTTCCATAGCAACACGGCAAAATGGCCACCCTAGAAACGCATATCTGAGGTATCAAATTGCTACCCTGATGGCTTGTTGAGAACTCAGGGGCTTTATTTCAATGGCATTGTGTTTATAGCATCACATATCAAGAAATACGACACAGTTTACTTACATAGTCTCCATCAACCCGCCAGGAATCGTAATCAGTGACCAAAGCAAGAGCAGCATAGCAGATCCCGAGTTCTTTGGCAAGAATCACCTGCGAAGAGAGACAGTTCAAGGATACAGCTTTGGATGGCTGATTATTGACAGAATTGAAGAGACTGAACCAGAAAGAGTAAATGATGTTTTATACCTCTGGAACAGTTGTCATATTTATGCAGTCAGCACCCCAGGAATGGAAAAGTTTGCTCTCCGCCTGGCTAGAAAATCTCGGTCCTTCTATTGTAAGCATTGTGCCTGTTTTGTGATGACGAATGCCGAGTGATTCAGCTGAGGTGGCGAGGATCTGAAGTGAGAAAAGGTGAGGGTGAACACAGGCCATGATAGAATCAACATTGATTCAACATGGATTTTGATACATGGGCAACAGTTTCATGAGTTTGTATGGGAGACTGGAACTTCTCAATAAAGTCCCATGCTGTAGACACTTGTTTACATGTGGCCGGCCCATATGCTACCTCAAGTTGATTGACACATGTTCTATAAGACAGTTGTGTACCTTGGATGTATGTGGACAGAAAGGTGTGTCATATGGTAGATGTAGGATACCGCGAAACTCTTCATGCTCGCCATCATAATACGTCTGAATTCGTTTTTGTGTCCTAAAGCAGAGAAAGACTATTGTGGAGAAAATCCTGAACAAGATGAATTTATGATGTCATTTTTACTTGCTTCTTCAACTGATTCAGGGACTATCATGCAGTAAGAGTCAAGTTTTTAACAGGCTCAATTCAAATTTTTGCAATGGAAGTTGGCATGGACTTGGTCACCTCTGGAAAACTGGAACGTTCCCAACCTGTCGATGAATTGGTCCAAGACGACAATATCTCCTGGGTGTTTATCCTCCTGTAATGACCCACAGGCCGTCGTCACAACAATGTGCGTACATCCAAGACTCCTCATCGCCCACAGGTTGGCTCGGAAATTCACCTTGGTCGGATAAATAGTATGTTTCTTGCCATGTCTGCAATGTAAGATTGAAATACTAAGACATTTGCATCTGTACCGATTGATGTACTTCCTGTATTTTGCTGTGCCAGATCAGGAGGGAACATTTTAGATCCGTACTGATGGCATTTTCAAGAGCTGGCCCCAAACATTGGAAGCCCTTGCACTTCCTCTTACCTCGCAAGTATCACACAGTCAACTCCCTGAATGGATCCTAGGACAAGGCTGTCAGAGGGCTGAAATAAAGGGATACTCATTATTAACCTCTTTGGGGAGGTAACCATACTCAAATGACCAAGTAACTAGAGAAAGAAGGCTTTGACAGTCAAGGTGTAGGGCCTACCTGGTGACTTTTCAAGCCATCAAAACACTCAGTATTGTCCCAGCCAGTGTCAGTGATAATTATAAAGTGGTGATAGGCCTACATGTAGGCCTACACTTAAAAAATGGGTTTTAACTTCAAGCTTGAATTCCAATCATTTCTGCGTCCTCATACCTTTCCAAATGGTGTCTCGACATCGACTTCTTTTCTGCTCTCCAGGATATCAGGATCATCTATGCCACTTCCACCAATGATACCAACCACAACCTTATAGAAAAGAAAATAGTTGCACACATTCGATGATGGTGATGATAGGCCTACTGGTATACAATTACAATGTATGTATACATGTATGTACATCATGTAGGCCTATAGGCCTACAGCATAACTCAAGTAGAACGCTACCAAAAAGGGACAACGGCCAAAAAATAAACCACGTCAATAAAATCAGACTTTGCTTTTTATTCTGGTAGAGTGACATACTTTCATATTGAGGGCTAAAGTCGTGAGAATCGGCGAAAAAGGGATGAAAGCACGTGAGATGATAGCGGACGATTTTTTTTCTTCAACCAACTTGATCACCTGATCCGTTTCCGTCTCCGCCGAATTAGTCCAACCACAGAATGACAATCGGTGACGGTGTCTGTCGTTTTTCTTCCATCTTTGTCCACCACGGCTAAAAACGAGGAATGGGCGGGAGTGCTGTGTAGACCTTAGCAGGACGTCTTTTTTTATACATATAACAAGGATGGGTGTGTTGTAATCGTATAGAAGAAGCTGTCCTCCAAAGATGATGTGAAGACGCCTCGGCCCACCTGTTGCATCTTGTCCTCTTGTGGCCCAAACATACCATGAGAAAGTTGCGTGGAGTTCTCAGTATGGAGAAGTTGGTACTCTATGGACAAACCAGAGTGAGGGAACTGGGCAAGGTGCTGTGTTGTGTGGTGGCTGTGTTTTGGGGGCTGGTCTGTTTCTCTGGCTTCAGCGGACAATGGAGGTTGTGACCATTGATTGCTCCAGAGATGCATGCGAGTGCATGGCTTCCTGGCAGTGTGATTTGGCTGTTTCACTTTGCTGCAAGCAAGCTATCATGGTCGCTATCCTACCCTGGGGATGTAATAATGACAACTGTTTATGAATATGTAGGACAAGTAAAAGGAGTAGTTCACAGACTGATCAAGTTGGACTAAATCAGAAATAGACAATTTATTCCCCTTCCAAATTTGATGACACAATATAACCTCTGTGTAAAGAGTGGCTTTGATCACATAGCTTGGTTTAAGATGCACCAACAAATACAGCAACAAAACATCCCTTTGAAATGAAAATAATAGACTTTGGCCCGTACTAGAAGCCTCCTTAACTCTAAGGTCTGCTTTAACCTTTTGTATTTTGCCCAGCAAACAGTAAGTGAAGGTAAACCTTAGAGTTAAGGAAGCTTCTAGAATACGGCTGCACATCTCCATTTGAAGTTAGTTTGTAAACTAACCCTTCGCATACAGTTTAGGGTGTTTCAGTGAGCCTTGTCTTCATCTTGCCCACGGCAGGTTGCGGATGAGTTAACTGTGTGGCGGTCTAGGAAAACCCGTTGGAAGTCGCTGAATGATCAACAAGGGCTGTCAGATTGCCTGTGCATTGATCTGCTAATGTTTACCTGTTACGCAGTACATTTCAGCTATTGAAATGTGCGGGTTCAGCAAGGTCATTAACACTTTCCTCAAATGTGACATCTGATGGGTTTTCCTAGACCGCCTCACAATTTGGCACAAATGCCTTGTGAGTATCCCGGATATGAATCTACACATTTCTGCACCTCATCTAAAACATAACATGGGAGACAATAAACTAAATACATGTACAATGATAAACTATCTTAAAACTAACAACATCTATCTTCTCAAGTATGAAGTTAAAATCTTAATTTGGCTGATACCCACTCTGAGGTAATCATGGGTTCTCTTTAAGCTAGGAATCCACCACTGATTTTCAAGCTGATTTTGCATTTCGCCTTGCTTTGCAACTCTGCACTCGATCGCCCTAGTGGACTCGCTAGACATGATTTCCACCAATGGCGAACATGTGGTCAACTTCAGTCGGCAATCGGTCGGCGACCGGTATCAGTTCCTTGCGATCGTGTTCAATCGCAGGTAGCAGGTTGCAAAGCAAGTCGCAACGCAGAAAATCAGCAGTGGATTCCTAGCTTTAGCATTAGCTCCCTACGTCATCACATACAAACCTTCCGAGTGCTCAGAACTGCTGATTACCTCAGGATGGCGATTGGTACTATGATATCACGGACGATCACAGGGAATGCTAACTCTCATGCCAATAATATCCACTCAGCGTAACATCTAACCTTATGGTACAAAAGAGATACCTTCAAAATATCCACACATATTCAGCTGAATAAGACCACCGCAGCTAGATTAAAGTCCCTACAAAGCTAGCAAACAACTACAAAATGAACTGAAGTGAACTGACGGATTACCCCCACACACACACACACACACTTTCCCTGAATAACTGCTAACTAAACCAGAATGATGCACACATCTATAAGTCTACAAGAAGATCCAACTACCCTCATATGCAATGTAGATTATGACACGCAACATACTACATGTACTTATGGAATGAAGTAAAAACCTGAGAACATTCTGGGAACATAAACAGGCAGTAGTCCCACAAATCAAGCAATATTCAAGCTTCAAGTTGTCACGTTCCTAGCTGTACTACATGTAGTATCTGACATCAGCACATGTATACACCCATTTTAAAAGATTTCACAAGAACCATATGGCAGCTTTCAATGGTCTCTTCACCAATTTTTTAAATGGTAAAAAAGCTCATGTTCCCCCCAAAATCTTGCTTTTTGCAAATGACCAGTCATTAAATTGACTACCAGTAACTCCCCAGGAACAGTGGGAATGCATCTCTGATGAAATTGAGCCCTGGTCTGAATTCTGCAATAACAGAAAGTACAGAATACCAGTTGATTTATCACATTCTAGCCTCGAGGCTAGCACTCATTAAAGCTCATAAAATATTATAAATCATTAAATAATGAAAAACTTTTAAAAGAATGTCTCATCTTAGCAAACACACACTGACGTTTCCCCGATTAAAATGCCCACACTTTCAGATAGAGCTGCCACTGAATTCACTCAATACACTTCTCAATAACCATAGAATCTTGTCATTAAATGACTCTTGAAGATACTGTAGTATAATTCCACTAGGCTTTATCATCTATTTTTGGCTTTATCCAATTAACATTATTTCAACTAATGGTACACACTCAGCACTGTCATTTCTCTGAAAAAAAAGACGGAATAGTCCCACCTCACAACTTCACTATCACCTTTAAGCCTGAAACACCCCGTTGTGTTCACCAGAACTTTGTTCTGATATTCTTGGCCTTAAGAAATGACATAACAACTGATAACACCAACAAGTACATGGTGAGGACCATGAGGCTCACTGAGGGCGGTGAGTAGATTGTCTTCATGGACAGGTTGACACAGCCAGTCAGGAGGTTGGCCAGCAGGAAGAAGCACAGGCCGTTCTCGTTGATTGCCTCCAAAAGATTGTAATATTCTTGTTTTCGTTCTGAAAAGGAAAGCACGACTTGAAGATGGAGACAATTCCTTAGATACAGAGTGTATACTGGCATAACAGGCCAGCTGGGTTATCTGTATCTTAGTGCGAGGGCTGGAGTAACCCTCATCAACTTCCCATGCCCATCTGTGTCGGAGACTAAAAATTCTGAGAAAATGTGACCCTCCACAGCAAAACCAGTTGCATGTCACTCTTTGCTTGGCAGGTTGAGACCAAACGTTTGTCACTTTCAATATTGTCTGTCTATTATGAAATCTGAAACAATCTACGATATTTCTTCCATTCTCTCCTGGTGTCATCTTAGTTCGTTGCGGCTCACCTTCTGAGCGACATGTGACTGGTTTTGCTGTGGAGGGTCACAAATCTGGTCACTTACATGTAGATTTGTTCTTAATTGGTCATTCAGTGTTCTTGAAGACACTAACTGCAGACACAAATTGTAAGTTTCTTTCACTAACCTGGTTTTTTATTGACAAATATGTGGAATGCTTCAGTTGCCATATCGGCGAGTAATAGTCCAGTGATGATCTGTACATTGCATGCAATCTGAAAATGAAATGATTTGTGAGTGCAGATCAGGAATCAAAAGTATGAAGCGTTAGCATTCTAGCACTGATTCTATGAACAGTTCCATATGAGGGCGACACTCTTTGACAGCCAAACCTTGAGGCACACAGTGATATTGTAATGATGTTTTGATGATGCTCTCCTTAGAGTCCCTAGTTTCCTTACCATCCAGAGTATATACGGCAGGTTGGCAGCTCGTCTTGATATTTGCAGACTGTAGTTCTCACAGAACCAAACTAAGAGGTAAAATATGGCACTAAATCCAGCAAGATGAATTAACATCTTCAGGGAACTCCTACAAGTGAAAAGAATAATTACTGCCAAAGAATTTAGGTGTAAATAACTTAAGTGAAATACTGAGAAATCACTGGAGAGCATCAGATGAATGGTCGAGAAACAGGTTCTGATGACTGAAGAGCTGGGAGGGGGGAGCGTGGTTAAGCCTAGTTCATAGTTCGACGCACGACCATCGGCGTCTGACGCGCGATCAAATCTAGACACCGACTTTGCGGAATTGTTTCATAGTCCAGCGTACTTTAGCGACGGCGATCGGTTATGAAATGACTGAAGTAATTACAGCCTCGCGATCGGACACCGACCAAATCGCACAACGGGATCGGCGATGAACGCAAGGTCGTATGTCGGTCACCAGCGATGGCAGTGCGTCGAAGTATGAACTAGGCTTTATTCACAAACCGCAAGTAGTGAACATACACTATGGTCTAAGTAACTCATGATGCAGTACAGTGTACCCAACTGAAGGAGATATTTGACAAAATCACCTTTTAGAAAACAGCAGTTGACCAATATGGACTCCAGCAAAATATATGGCAAGGTATCCAAGTGAAGACATGATTCCCTCTCTATTGGCATCTAGGAGGTTGTACCGCGACCCGAAGCCATCCGAGCTGAAGATGATGTAGTTCATACCACCACAATGGGACAGCAATAACTGATGAGTGACGGTCAGTACTGTGGCTAGGGCACAAGATAGACGAGGGTCGACAAAACACAGGATTGTTGTTGATAGCACCTAATATAAAAGAAAGAAAAGTCAGAGAAAGGTCTTAAACTGGATTCTGGAGAAGCTGCAGAAATATGAAGCAGATGATTCAGCCTCATTTACCTTTACAACAGCAAGAGTGAAGAAAAAGTTCCAGTGAACTCCATATTCTGAGGTATGTTCTGCAACATCTGCCGATTTCACAGCACACACCCTCGCAAGGCCGAGGACAAATAATGGTAAACAGGAAATGATTGATTTTGATATGCGACTGAGGTTCTCCCCGATATCTCTGAAAGGGTAGAGGATATTGGTCAGTCAAGTAATATACAGTATAATTCGCATACAATATACTGGTTGGGACCAGCAATTTCCGCCCGTTATATGCAAAGTCCATTATATGGATATGGCCTATGCATTGCTAGACGGGACCGGGACTTCAAGAATCGCTACATTATAGGCGAGTGTCTGGTTTATGCGAGGCCGTTATATGCGAGATCTACTGTATAGTGCTGTAAGTAAGCTCAGAAGGGACAGATGCAAAATCGAGAAGATCTTAGTTTGTTTTGAAGAATTCTGGCATCAATCTTTACCTGGTTGGACTGTATTTTCCCCTAGCCTCTGGAGATACAACCGCATTAGCTATCATAAAACCACCCACGCCAATGTCCATCAGGCCACTCCCATAAGTCTCAGCTTTGGCAAACCGACGAGGGAATATCACAAAATCGACTCCCAGAATGCAAATTGCTGTTGTAATATTTGCAAATGCACGGAAATTTGTGATGAAGGGTCTTTTTCCTTCCATTGGTTCCTTTATCTTTTCAAGGTATTCTTTTATCACAGATGTTTCCCCAGTGCTGCCACTATGATGTCTTCGACGTGATTTTCGTCTTGAACGCTGGACCGTCCTCATTTGTTTCCGAACATTGTCAGTCTTGTACAAGAAAATCACAATAACTGCCAAGACACACAGCAAACAGGTTTGGAAGAATACGTAGAAATCTGCAAATGTTGTCGCACACAGCTCCGTAGGAAGGATGTAGGAGAAGAAATCAAGGGAAAAACGAGTCCTACAAAGGAGAAGATTTCAGGTCATGCAAGATATTAACAAGTGAAGAAAACAAGACAATTATCACAACTAAAGGGCTGTCAGGGTGGTGCACTGGAAACATGGCGGCTATCATCTCTGAGGTTATGACCCACTCTTCCTGTGACACACACAATGACTCTTATCTCTTTGCACCTGGTTGATCAACCCTGCCCTAAATACTCTACGCGTTGTGGGACCATCTCTGAAGTGAATGTTACTGTCTGCCAATCAGCTTACTTTGTTGTTGTTGGGTAGAAAATAAAAGCCGCCAAAACATTTCGAACGATGACTGATATTGATGCTGTGTTAAGGACAAGGGCAACATCCACCACTGATGTACCAGTCAGGTTGCTGACGAAAGCTTCATGAAGCTCCTTATAGGTGGGGCCACCCTCCATTCTCCTGAAACAGGAATAGAAAAATGACAATCTCTGTTAAATGAGTGTTGATTAAAATTAGGCCTCCTAATACGTGACTAAATTAGACCTATGACAATCACCCCATCAGTCAGATCTTGGAGGAATTATACTACTGTCAGTATAATTCCTCCAAGAGTCAGATTGACTCAGATATTGACTGATTAAGGGTTATGTAAAGTGACTCGAAATCTGGAATTTTTCGAGTCGCTTTCGAGTCACACGACGATGTTCCTTTGAAAATGTTGAAGAGTCCTCGCTCGGACTAAAATCATGAATGAGAATTCAGGCAATCTGCAATGCGGCATAGGTAGGCTTAGCATGCTTAGTATCATGCCAAAATGGAATGTCATGTGAATGGTCATCCCATGGCATGATGGAAGTTTGAGCTCTTCGATTTGCATGTGTAATGGCTGCTGTGTTGGTAAATTCTGGGGCCTCGTAGTAAACAGAGTTCTTGACAGATGGATCATGTATACAAATAGGCCTAGGGCTATGTCATGTATGTAGGAATACATGTGCATGCATGCAGTGTGAGTGTGTCATGCATGACCTGGATGTGGTTGTTTGTGTGTTTCTGGGTCAAGATTCTAAGACCAGTTTTAACAAGCGCTACCACCGCAACTTCTTATGGCACATTCTTGTGATTAAAACATAACAATGTTCCTTCCGATATGCTGTCAATATACTCGCCTCCACCCCTGATTTGGCAAGCAAAAAGCAGTAAATAATGTTCAACTTTGCCGCTTCCTATTTCTGGCAGCCATCAAGAATTTTTGCACAGGGAGCGATATCCCCCTAGCGGCGCGATTAGGAACCAGTCTACGGTGGTGACGGGTAGGCCTAGTGCTGCCATCTGTGCACAACGTTGAGAACGGCGAAAAGTATGAAAAGTATATTTGAGTGAATTTACCACAGTCTACGCCCCAAACTTTATCAAGAACATCAATGTACTACAGTAACACGTATTTTGGAGAGTTGTCCAATATTGTAGAAGGTCGATATATTTTGTACGAATGGCCCGTTTTTGCCTCTCTTAAAATCAACTGCTGGCTCACGACGTAATCTGCCCTTTTGACCCCAATTTGCATACCATAATGGCAAATCATCATATTCGTTCCAATCGTTCGCGAATGGTTATTTCATACCGTCACGAAGGATTCACCCTGGATATTCCGATCAACTTTCGGTCAACTTCGTCTTCTTCCGTACCAGCAAGTGTTTCTTCATTGCGCATTCAACTGCGCATGCGGAAGTGGTCTTTAAACAGCTGTACTGGTAAACATCCCGTAAACATCGCACCGCTGAAAGAATGAGGATGGTAAATTGTTTCGAATTTCTCACTTATTTAATCCAAAGATTTTGTGATCTTGATTGTGGTCGTTTAGATGAAGTAATTATTATTCGAAATGTACAGTTTTATTTTCTACAGAGCTCCTAAGAAACACGAAAACAGTGCAGAAAAGTTGGTCACCTGTGTGACCTGTTGACTGTAGTGTAGTTGTCCTCCCTCTCCGCCTCATGGCCTGGAGAGTGGGAGTAAACTAACCGCATACATTGTACTGTGGTAGTGCACATGTCATATGGTGCAAAGTGTATCGGCCTGTGTGTACGTTGTGATCAGTGATTCATGACATGACTGTCAGTAGGGGGACCAGATGCAGTCAATAGCCCTTTAGGGAGGTTTCGCAAGCGCCCGGTTAGGCCCTACGACGACGTTTATCTATTGTGTGGGCGTACCCACACAATAGATAAACGTTGTCGTAGGGCCTAACCGGGCGCTAGCGAAACCTCACAATAAAATTGCTGTCATTCATCATTACAGTCCATCATTTCAATTACACTGACTGATTATCACTCATTCCCTTCACAGGCCTCTGAGGATGCAATAAAAGTTTTGAAACGATTCTATCTTCTGCAAGAAGAGAGAGTTCACACTTACCAGCTCTTTGACGAGTAAGTTGGCAGATAACTCAAATAAGGATGACCCAACCATTACATTTTCCGGGGTCTGAAAAGGGGTCGGCATTTTCAGGCCATTTCAGCAAGTAATTATTTCATATGTTGGTGGTTGCTGCATCATGGACATAACTAACTAAGCCATACATAAGTACATATGTATGTTTGGACTAAATTGACATGATCCTATGGTACAATGTAGGCCTATTCACCTAGGCCTAATAAGTCTTCCTTGTTTTTCCAGAGGTCATGCTGCTTATCTCATCAGTGCTCCTCATTACAATTTCCCGAGGTACCGCGAACTAGTCTATCGAATAACACAAACATTTATGAAGATATCTGAGGAAATCATCTCCATAGAGAAGAAGTTGACAACAGAACATGACTTGCCTAATGTTGCTCTCTTTATAGAAAAGATACAGGAAGATGAAAAATTGAAATTGGGATTGGTGAGTGAAACATGACCTGTCAGAACATACCATGAAACATACCATGGCAGTCAGCCACAAGCGAAGTATAATTTCTGTACATGTTGTACTTTTAACAAGTTCCTGTTTTCGAATACAGAGGTCGCCAGTTGGCAGTTTCCTGCTGCTGCTTTGAGAGTAATTTATGACCACATTCAGCATTGTTGCTGCTAGTTGCACTTTAATTTTGCAATTTATTCTCCAGACTGCCAAATTACAGATTGCAAAACAGAACACCATAGACCACCCTGAGGAAATGGCATTCAAGGAGGAAGTAGTCCAGTTGCAGGATAAGTAAGTGAAAAGACGAAACACTGGTACGAGTAGCATAGCGAAAGATACCGTAGTTGTCTCAAACAAAACTTATGTCCCCTATGATGGGGGAGCATTCCTTGAGCCATCAGAGGTGGATCCATCCGCATTTCATGATGCAAGTAAAGTCTATATTAAATTAATAAATACCTTTTCTTTTTCAGGATGCGAGATGTTGTAGAACGAATAAATGAACATTTATATGAACTTAAGTACGAGTCGGAGAGTTTATACTCCTAAAGTCTGATCCGTGTTCACACCATCCCAGGTATATGTTCAGATGACAAAGGCCTTCTCTATGGTGCGGTCAGAGGTTGTGGAAGAATCTACTGTGAGATCTTGCTATTGCAAGGTTCGATTGGACAGCTCGGACGGGAATAAGCAACTGTGATTGACCTCTGTCATAGTATCAAAAATAGATTGATAGTATGTATTCAACCAAGGCCAAGAAGTGATGCACCTCCAGATTATGCACCAATTGGTTCATGAATCCCAACCCAGCAAGTCTGAAGATGGCCCTGATCATCAACAAATGATGCCACATTGATGTGACGTTTTGAACTTAGGGAGATCCCCCCCGAGGCTCGTAATTACATCATGGTGTGGTGCCAGGTTCTCATTTATGGGATCATGTCCGTGTTGTTGTTCAATTCGTTCGCTACACATGCACATTCTTGATTGACCACAAAGCCTATGGGCCACAGTTACACTATGCATGTACTACTTACCACATTGACTCGAATGTTCTATGGATGCTTGCATCCCATCAGTCTGGTGGGGTTCCTTTTACCAGTTACAAGTTTTCAGAAAAGTCCAGCCAAACTCAAATGGTCCAAGGACAATCAACACGAAAGCCAAGTGTCTTTTGTTATCAAGATTTTAATGTGCACTTGAAATGCAAGGCATATTTACATAAAATACGAAAAAAAACATTTTGCCGAGATTTCAAGTGTTTTATTTTTCTTCCTTATTGTTCAATGGTAACAAAAATCTCTGTACCAGCCAGTAGCAGGTGAATCCCTTTTAATACCGGTATTTTTGGACCAACCAAGTAAAAAATGACAAAGTCTCAATAGCACGATTTCCGTTTGTTCTGCAGTGTCGGGATTACGCCGTGGATGTCCGATTCTAAGGTTTCTATGAAACAATACAGTTCCTTTTTCCCATGAAGTACACATTCCAAGCCACCTGATTACAGCAAGATGGACAGAACTTGAGAACCAAACATACACGGCTTTCTTAGTAATAAATATATTTTGTCTCCTGCTATTGGGAAGTGGATTACAGAGTTACAAAGGTTGATACAGGTTCGAGGAGCACACATCTATTAATTCTAACACGACGTTAGCACGCCCTATACTCCTTCCCCTTTTGAAGCAACATCAAAATTTTCCACCAATTCTGGCACTTCATCATCATCATCTATAGCATCTGTTGCTGTCTTATTATCACCAACAGGAACTGCAAGATAAGGAGATAAGGAGTGAGAGATTGAAGAGTCGTTGACATTTCTCAACCCTAACACCAGCCCTATTGCTCTCACTAATATTTGTACTATGTGTGCAGCAACCCAGTAAGATTGGACACCATAGGGCTACAAGATTCGGCTGGTTATTTAAAACAAAGTAGGGCTTCAGAGTAGACTGTCTCAAGTCTTGCACTTGATCTCTTGCAATCAGAATGACCATGACTGAGCTTACCTCCACTGGGCAATGATGCTGCCTCCGCTAATTTCCGTAACTGAGTCAGGCCCTCTGATCCCAACTGGTTTAAGATACCTGGCAGCAACTCAGTGATTTCTGTGTAATAGAGAATATACATGCACATTAGTGAACGTCAACAAGTACAGGTCATTTAAGACAAGAATGGAGAAGGAACTCGCTGAACTTACGTTTTGTGTCTGACTGACCAATAACAGAGAAAGTATTGGCAGCTAGTGATGCTTGGACCTTAGGATTCACAAAGTGGATGACTTGCCCATCGTCTTTGAACAGATTTGCCTGAAAACGAATACAGACCTTTTAGCATATTTAATACGTGTACTTTCTCAGCAGCAACAGAAGAACAGAGTAGCAGGATCTGCTCCGTCAATTAGTGAGTCACTCAGTCATTCAATCATTTAACTCATCTAACCATCTGCACAACTCATACTGTCTTCCTTCAGACTTTCCAAATCTTTGTTCCACATTATCAACTAGAGCAATGTCGATGGGAGCCCATCGCATATCTCCCCGCTTTCGACAGGAAGTAATGGTGACATGGTTCAGGCCTTTCCGTTCGACGGGCGCGAAAACGCATGCGGTTCGCAAACAATAGAATTTCTATTGTTTGCGAGGCGCATGCATTTTCGCGCCCGTCAAAAGGAAAGGCCTGATGGTTATTTTTCCTGTGTCTTTCATATATTGACCCCTGGTGGGAAGAGGCTGAGTTTGATCGAAATACATTGGGGGTTGGGCACATTAGCAGTCGAGTACGGTACCTAAACATTCCAAATTCCAGATACACCACCACTCACAATTTTGTCATCTCATCACAAATAGTTTACAAATAATGCCCATAGACGTGTTTTTCACATGTTTCTTGTGGTTTTAAGGAATGTTCGTCCCCTTGTGACCTTGAAAGTAGGTCAACGTCAAAACCTGTCCGATATATTGTGAAGATGTTACAGATGAACCTTCACACAAAATTTTGTCACTTTATCACAATTACTTAAGGAGTAATGGCCATAAATGTATTTGTCACGGATCGCCCCCTGGTGGAAAGACAGGGAGTTGGATTGAAATTCTAAGAGTGTTGTGCACATCAGTGGATGAGTACCTAATATATACCAAAGTTTCAATCTCCTCCATTGAACGGTCCAGGAGGAGATATCACTTTCGGACGGCTCCTAGTTTTTATTAAAGTTTGACCCCTGTGACCTTGAAAGTAGGTCAAGGTCAAAACCCGTATGATATATTATGAAGCTGTCACAGATGAACCTTCACACCAAATTTCATCACTTTATCACAATTACTTTAGGAGTAATGACCATAAATGTGTTTTTCACATATCGCCCCCTGGTGGAAAGACAGGGAGTCGGATCGAAATTCCAAGAGTGTTGTGCACAATAGTGGATGAGTACCTAATATATACCAAAGTTTCAAGCTCCTCCGTTGAACGGTCTAGGAGGAGATATCACTTTCGGACGGACGGACGGACAGCCGGACTGACGGCGGAGGGTAAAACAATATCTCCCCGACTTTTTTCAAAAAGCGGGGAGATAATTAGGACATGAAGTCAAAGATGACTGCCAATTCAGAGTGATTCACACCTTTCAACATGGGGACGGGGTTCAGACCCAAGACAAAGCAACCTAGTGTCTCTGGCTTCATTTCTTTTGTTACAGTCCCTAATATTCCTCCGAATGCAATGAACACAAAGAACTCACTTCCTCAATTTGTGGTATCGTATTAACACCTAATTTTTTCAAAGTTGTGGTCAATTTTTTGTCATCGGTCATGGCAGTCCTGTGGATGACCTTCTTCTTTCGCCTGGAGGTCCCCTTTCCACCAATACGCACTTGTTCACGGAGGCGGTCCAACTTTTCTGGATTCATTTTTAATCTGAAAGGATGTAGGATTATCCTAAATGAGTATTTCTAATTCCATGTGTCATTATGCCTACTGCTGTTTTCTGGCAAGGACGAGGGTTGAGGTGTCCCTTGTGGTAAAGAGTGTGCGTTGTTGGGCAATTCCACGGTCACGGACATGACATATTTTCACTTATTCAGTGCTGTTTCTGCAAATTTTGGAACCACAGAAAGATGTAATACCCTGCATCATGTCAGGCTCTTGTCCTTCTATGCCCCTGGTATGAATTAAGTTCATTGTGATTCATAATTAGTGCACTGTTTGCTGATTAGTTGTCACGGACATGACATCGCACAGCAGGTCACGTCCGTGATGCAACTAATTAAATTAGCAAACAGTGCACTAATTATGAATCACAACGAACTTAATTCATGCCAGGGGCATAGAAGGACACAAGCCTGACATGATGCAGGGTAATGATCCTCAGGTGCCATGAACTGCAGAGACTGCACTGAACAAGTAAAAAAATGTCACTGAATTTTACCGTGGGACTTGCCCTGCTGATTTTCTATAGGGGAACTAATTCATTTAGAATCTCCGATCAGAGCCCAAAAAATACGTTGATTGACGGAATATTATGATTATTAACTAGAACTGTGAAATTTGCTTGACAGCAAATTTGATGGTCCCCAGACAGGAAAACTGAATGGAAGGTTCACTTGCTGAGTGAAAGGGTGAAATTTGCTTAATAGGGTGGAGACTGGGTCAAA
>NMRB01000153.1:219082-232279 GCA_002633025.1 Notospermus geniculatus
CATAGAAGAAATGTGGGGCATAGAATCGACAGCAATCGTCATGAAAACCATGCCATCCTTAGGCTCAGACCGCAGATTACACCAGAAACAACAATCTTTGGTGCCAGAAAGTGAAAATTGCCGACCAAAAATTAAATTTACATGGATTTTTATCGGGTTTTTTGCAAAATGTGCCTTGCTTCCCCCACTTCCGTTTTAGCAAATTGTGCGCTTGCGCAAATGAGCAGATACTTGCGCAAATGGTTCTAAAGAAAATTGTTCTCCTGATTGGGAGAATGTCTCTACTTTGGGGTAAAAAAACTCCCAATGAGGAGAATTCTCCAGAAGTGGGGAATTTCTCCATTTCGGGAGCTTGAGTCCTCACTGCTAGTGCAGTAGGCTAGTGACTGTTGTTCCTTTTGAACATGTTGAATTGGGCCCAAATAGGCCTAGGCCTAGGCCTATCAAAATGCTGAGAGACTGGAGCGTGCATGGAGTGAGAGACCTGTCATCATGGTCATGCTGACCTTGACGTGATTTCCAAGTTCTATGGCGATGCCTGGTGGATGGCTTTGAGGCCTAGGCAGGGGGCCTATGTTTCGCTTCATTTAGGCCTAGGCCTAGGACCCTACCTTTGTAACTAGGCAAATAGGCCTAATGATAATTTTGTTACATAATTGTAGGCATATTGCCTATTGGCCTAGGCCTATATCATTAACTTCTTGCCCCAGCAGAAAAATTGTTGGTTAGCATCCTTCCACTCTCAATTTTCTGAGGAGAGGAGGGCGGAAGTTTTTATTTATTTTTATTGAGTTTGAGAGCTGTGTTATTTATTTTTTATTTAAGCATCCTGGCGTACAATTTTATCACTCTTTTGGCATTTTTAAAGGTTTTTTGAAAATATTTAAAAAAAAATTTTGAGGAAGGGTGACTTCAGTGGCAGGCGTGGATGCCAACCAACTACTTTTTGTTAGGCCTAGATGGCCTAATAGAATTGTAGAGTGAATTCACAGGTTTCTACTAGGCCTAGTTAGTAGATTTGCATTAGGGCATATGAAGTGGAGAGATGAGTTAGGCCAGCCCTTCATATTCCAAATGTCTGTCAGGGATTGCACTAGGCTGAAATTTTCTTTAGCCACAGTAATGGAAATGCATTGGATCACTCTGAATTCCTTTAGCCACTGATGTGAATTTTCATCATTTTCCTGGTCGTTTTCAAAGATTTCTGCCCATTTGGGGTCGTGGCTAATGCTAGCGCAATCCCTGTCTGTTTTGCAGCACAGAGACCGAAAAGACACCAACAGAGACCGAAAAGACACCAACAGAGACCGAAAAGACACCAACAGAGACCGAAAAGACACCAACAGAGACCGAAAAGACAACAACAGAGACCGAAAAGACACCAACAGAAGATTTGGTGGCCACAGCCAATACGCTCCTTGCAACTGGCAAGCGCCACCTTCTCTGTGGTGAAGTTCACAATGCCATTGAAAGTCTACAGGAATCATGCCGCTTGTTGTAAGTTGTTGCTCTCCTCAGACCAGGTCACTCTGTTGCTGTGTTGCCGCCCAACTGCAGTCCTTAACAAGAACCTCTCAGCCTGTGATGCCAGGTTTCCATAGCAACATGATCATCTTGCAGGAGAATCTGTCACCTGTTGTTACACATATTGAGAGATTGCATTATGCCATATTGGGTCATAACTGCATCAAATTGTGAATGCTTTGACGTCTACTTTTCTAGATCGGAGAAGTTTGGAGAGGCAGCAGATGAGTGCGGTGAGGCGTACTTCTTCTATGGAAAGGCTCTTCTGGAGCTTTCTAGAATGGAAAGTGGTGTCCTTGGCAATGCTTTAGATGGAAGTAAGTATTCATGGTCAAGTCCAGTGATTGTCTGACTTGAAATAGTGTAATACATGCAGGATTGATTGTTGAGATTGTTGAGATCGTTGAGAATGTATTGTCAGACTTAGACTTATTTTGCAACACTCGGGCATCGAGTGACTGTGCATCTTCTATTTATTGTTCTACCATCAACCGTGTTACATGTACAATATATGTGGTCGTCTCTTTCAGTCCCTGTACACGAAGGTGATTGCACGGCAGAGGAAGCGCCCAAGACTGAGGAAAAAGATGAACAAGTAGAAAATCCAGAAAAAGTACCAGGTACGCAACGTTATGTCTATTGTAGATGTGCCATAACTTCACTAACCTTCTGCCTCTGCTTTCTTTGCTAGTTTTCTTGCTGTAATTGGTTGTGGGTGGTTATTCCTTGTTTTGGGGGTCCCTCTATCTTCCCCTTTGTCATGCCGGGATCCCATTTTACTCAGATTTGTGGGAATGAAAAGAGAAATGGTCATGTATTACGGGTTATGTTTATGCTCTGCTTATTCCTTGCATCGTTAGTTCCTCATTGCATTGTTTAACTTGGTTTGATCATTACCCATGCCATCCAGTCTCATCATTAGTAGTCGATCTCCATTAGATATTCACAAATACAAATGAGTAACTGGCCAACAAAATGAGTAATGAAAAATAAATTGAGTTACCAACTTTGCTATTGAATTCTTCACATCACATTGATACAGAAGAAAAGCGAGATGAGATCTTCGATCAGGTGATAGATGCAATGACTGAAGACAAGGAGGAAAAGAAAACAGAGGAGGAGAAGAAAGATGGAGAGAAGGAATCGGAGAAGAAAGATGGAGAGAAGGAATCAGAGAAGAAAGATGGAGAGAAGGAATCGGAAGAGAAGAAAGATGGAAAGAAGGAATCGGAGAAAAAAGATGGAGAGAAGGAATTGGAGAACAAGAAAGATGGAGAGAAAGAATCGAAGGACAAGAAAGATGCAGAAAACATTGTGGATGAAAAGAAAGATGAAGAGAAGAAGACGAAGGCTAAGGAGGAGGAAATGAAAGAAGATAAAAGTAAAAAGGATGAAGAGAAGAAGGATGAGGAGGAGTCTGAAGGGAAGGAAAAAGCAAAAACCACAGAAGTAAAGGCTGATGATGCAAAAGATGAAGATAAAGAAGAAAAGATGGAAACTGAGGCTGAGACGACCGAGAAAAAAGAGGGTGAGACGTGATTATTTGTCTGGAAGTTGACTTGGCGGCGGTGATTGAGCCCTCAATGAAAATCTGCTAATTCTGTGCAGTGTTTTCTGACAAGGGATAGAAATAAATTGATTCGTCAGCATGTCAAACCATCCGTCATCATTCCCTACCATGCATTTTGACTTCGATTTGCTTTTGGTTGGCATGCCTTATTATTCCTCTTATCTGGCATGGACAAGTATCATCATAGCCACCCGTAGAACTTCCTGGATGTCTTATCACACTTGGTGATTGGGTTGAGGGCCTGAAGCACTGTGACCACCTCGTAGATTAGATTATCTTTGGTGGCTCTAGGCCATTCTTCACTGCCTTTGTTCTGGGTGAAGTGATACATATGCTATTAACCTTTCAGTATTAACCTATTCAGTCATAAAATTTGCTCTCTTAACAGGCTTTATAAATATACAATGTATCGTTCTGATTGCGCACTGACTTCATGAACTATCTCCAGAACATCATGATATAAAGTTTTGTGGCAGACATTGCCTAGATGAAATGGCATTATTCGATGCCTTCAATCCACAGATTGCGCCACTTTTCCCTGTCTTTCATCAGGGAATCAGTCTGCAGTTGAGAGCAGGTCCTGGCTGGCAGGTACCTCAAATACTAAAAGGCTTGTTGAAGCTTTCCTTGCTTTGCCCTTTCGGATTTCAATGACGAAAAACCAACTTTTGTCTGGCGTCTTTCAGGTGAAGAGGAAGAAGAGATGGAAGAAGATGATGATGATGAAAACAAAGAGAATGAAGGGGAAGAAGAAGAGAAAGAGGAGGATGAGGTCTCGAATATACAGCTGGCGTGGGAGATGTTGGATCTCGCCCGGGTTATCTTCTCGAGGTCAGAGACGAAGGAAATGCAACTGAAGGCGGCACAGGCTTACCTGAAGCTTGGTGAAGTAGGCCTTGAATTAGGTACGTAGCGTTATAATTTGGCACTAGGCTTACTTGAAGCTTGGTTAAGTGGGTTTTGAATTTGGTATGTGGAGTTAGATTTGGCAGATATTTCATGTCCTTACTTTATTTTTCAGAAAATTACAGCCAATCAATTAGTGATTTTAAAGACTGCCTCAAGATTCAAATGCAGCACTTAGAAGCCTCTGACCGTTTGTTAGCGGAGACACATTATCAACTCGGTGTAGCTTATTCCTACAGTAAATTGTATCAAGAAGCACGGGATGAGTTTAAAAAGGCCATGAAAGTCATTGAAGACAAAAAAGGTAAGAAATTGAGTCATAAAATCGTCAAAATTTCCGTCGTTTGTCTTTCAACTTCTTTTGCTGAATCTTGCGTTCTTTTTCCAGCTGCATTACAAAAGATCATCGAGGAGAACAAGGACAAGGAGAAGAAGGAAGGAGAAGAGGATGTGGGCGCCGCAGCTCAGCAAGAACTTGATGACCTTGTGGCCATACTGCCAGACATTGAAGCCAAGATCAAAGACACAGTAGAAGAGGAGGAACAGCTGAAACAGCTTGCTAAGGATGCATTGAGTGGATTTGGTACAGCTTGTGGGTTTGACCAGCCGTCGACATCAACAGAGGCTCAGCCAATTGGTGTTAAGAAGGCGGAGGAAAAAGTGAACGTTCTTGTTCCAAGAAAGGTGAGATCTTGTTTGAGTGTTTAGGTCAATGGGGTGTTATGCTACCGGATTCTGCTTTCATGGATCTCTCACTAAGTGTACCATACTGGGGGCAATGCTGGAAGTTGAGGCAACCCCTACTGTGTAAAATACTCACTGTCAAGGCTGTTGTATATGTTGCTCAATAAAATAGTCGTCTTTCCAGCGCAAGGCCGAAGACGATGCAGAGAATGAGACGAAAAAGACAAAGCAAGAAAATGGTGCCGGAGACGCCACTGTGAATGGATCCAAAGATGCTGCTGTAAACAGCACCAACGGCACTGCTGATACCAATGGCAAGGCAAATGGAACGCATCAAGAAAATGGTGATAGTGTGATGGACACAGAAGAAAAAATCGTCCCCAAAACTGTTGAAGATGTGAAGAATTTAGCAGAAGGTGATGCCAAAGCATGAATGGTCAAAAATAAACAAATAACCAGCAAAACTTCACCGGTTCAGTAGTATTGTTTGGTATCCTTTTGTCCTGTCCAAAAATCCGTGATCTCATTTCTACGTTCCTTGCAGGAGGCCTGGTTTTAGCTAATGATTCTGTACGTTGTCGTTTTGTGTAGCGCTGTAAAAATTCCGTGCACACTTGGGCATGAAGATTTCAATAACCTTTTAATACATGATAACTGATTTCAGTACCCCACGATTGACGCCGATCTTGCATATGATAGTAAAGGCTTTCTTGAAAAGGCTTCCTGTGACTTGCCAACCGACGTCTTCAAATCATCTCATATTTCATGTATGATTCGCATGATAATTTCATTTCGGTCTCCAGCAGCATTTGAAAATTCAAAAGGTGCTATTACGAAAGTGCGTACCAATGTGATCAAAAACTGAATCTCAGGATGACGTTGAGATAAAGGATTGAGTAAAGTGCTGTGTCCAATGTGCTTCGTTCACCAAGGAGTTTATGTATGATATTTGACTTCATATTCTTGGACTGTAAAAATGTGTATGCCTATCATGCATGGTTATTAGTCATTTACAGCATTCCAGATTAAATCATTTGTATTCTAGTGTAGTTATGTACATGTAGATGCCCTTTCTTATGCCCCTGTGAATATACTTCCAAGTTTTATTTGTATTTCACTCCATTTTCATGGTAATTCATGTACCAGTTTGCATTTAAAGCCCCATTGTCTTGGTCCCCTTCTGGCAAATCATGGCGATTCACGAATTACACCTACTTTTTCATACAAACGAATTGAAACTGTGTTTTCGTGTATCTCTGTTTATTTTATCTTTCAATAAATGACCGTTATTTGTAAAAACCTGACAGGGAGGTGACTAAACAACGCCCGCACGTACGGCGATACCTAATCTGCTGATAGGCAATATGGACAGGAGTAAGTGAATTATATTTTTCCACCAATAAGCTCTTATTATTGTTGCATGTATTAACCACACAACATGTGCTGTATTGTTCACTTCATGATGCTTGTGTTTGTTCAATGGGTATACATGTATTGCAATTTTTGATGAGCAAGGATGCCAGATCAACCGATATTTTTGTATGTTTCACATCATGTACCATCAAGTTCTATTTGGAGGGATTTGATAGCAATAAGTTTGATCCTCACATTGATCAATGTTTCCTGTGCCTACATGTATTTATTCAATAAAAATTGTTGTGTTCAGCAGATATGATTGTATGTCAATATTTTTAACAGTCAGTAAGGTCATTGTACTTGCCCGGTAGGTTGAATGGTACTGTGCCAGGGTCGAGACCTGCCAGCGTATGCCCCTCAGAATTATCAGGGGGATACAAAATTTGTTGTCTCTGCAATGTGGGTAATGCATCTTTCACTGGAAGTTAGACTGGTACCCGGTCCTAACAATTTTACATAGGACTTTTACTGATGTTGGGACTGGTTGTGCCTATCGCGTTCGTGAATCTGACTGGTGCAGGTAATGGTATAGAGGAATCCCACTGATGATTGTGACGTCACTGCCGCGACGAGATGCCGCCATGCTGGACGTCACGTCCAACGCATTCGTAGCTTCAGATGACGTCCAACATGGCTGACGTGCGAATTATGACGTCGATGACGTCACGTGAAGTTCCTCTATAGGAACTATTATGTTGATACCTTTCTATTTTTATCACCTTCGTGATTGGTGGATTTCCTGGGTCAAATGGAGGTCACCAATCTGCATTCCAGTACGTTGGCCGTATTGAGTTTTGAATAAGTTTACATAAAATTTCCAAGTGACATCACTGACAGAATTCCTCCAAAAATGGCGGCTGATGCTGGTCCTACCAAACAAGCCACGACTGCAGCACGCAGATTGGTAGGATCAGGTACCGGGTACTAGTCGAACTGGAAATCTGTCCTGTGTGGTGGAGAGATGGGACCTGTTGTAGCCAGTTATCGGTATGCACTCGCCCTGAAGTAATCGGTGATTTTAGCACTAGCTTTGTGTGTGGACCATGGGGGTACCTCGGTCCACATGCACTCGCTTCGTGTGTGGACCATGAGGTAGCTCGGTCCACATGCACTCGCTTCATGTGTGGACCATGAGGTACCTCGGTCCACAGGGCATGTTTGACAAGTCTTCCCAAGTGTTGATGCATTGAATCTATGTAGAGCATCATGTAGGAGTGGAGCTCTGTTGGCCATGCAATAGACAATATCACTCCAAAAGAGTGCAGCACCTGATGGGTCCGGCACGTCTTCATGATGTCTGGATGCGAGACAAAAAAAAATCAAATTGTTTCCCCGACGTCATGATTGCTGAAACAACGCCACGGGATTTTTTTTAGTCACGTCATGCCGTTTAGAAAGGACGTCAAGATGCTGACCCGTCAGGTGCTGCACTCTTTTGGAGTGATAGTCTACTGATTGAAAAATAGAAAACTTGTATATTATAAAAGCTGATAATTTATTCAAATCATGACATGGCACTCTTACTGTTGAGTCCTGAATACCGACATCTAAAAACAAATTGGTTGTACTAAGAAGATAACCCACATCCATGAAAGCCCTCTCGTCCTCCCTCCACGTACGGAGAGAACAGTCAGCTGCAAGTTCTTTTCTTACGTAACCATAGCATTATCTCCAACACCAGCCATCAACTTGGCATACTTCAAACGGTGTTCGTTCGATCCTTTCGAGAAGTTACTCTTAGTGATTTTCAATGGCATGTCCTTACCACTGAGGTAAACATTATTCTTCAACTTGTCTAGTTTCAAGTCTGACAACTTGGCCCCAGCTGAAATTGTCTCTGGGATCTTGCCACATTTGAGAATCGCTGCAGCTAATGTATATCCTGTCATAAATGCATCAAAACCGGCACGGTGTCCGGTGCATCGAGACTTAGCAATTTTATCACTGTCCAATGATGGCTTGGTTTCTATACCATTTTCAGCACTTATGGTTCCTGAAACACTTGTAACCACAGCGTCTGAGTTGGCGCCAGAGATGCTCCTCTCTGTCTGTACATTCACACCACTTCCTGAACTCGTGTCTTCCCGCGAATCCATTTCATCATCATCCTCGGAGCTTTTCTCATCCTCCTCCATCGCATCCAAAACCATCGTCCTCTGACGCTTGTTCTCTCGCTGACGTTCACGTTTTTGTCGTTTCTTCAATAAAGCGGTGTCTTCAACGTTAAGAATGACATCAATATCATGTGAATTCGGGCAGCGGTCGGCCAGTTTACACCAGCCAAATGCCTGCAAAATGAAATTTCAGAGTAAATTTGCACCTTAAGAATTTCAGAGTGCTCCAATTTTTGACTGACCTTAACAATGTAAAGAGGGGGAGAAATGTAAGAATCGACTTACGGCAAACTGTTCACACGTCACTTGCCCCGAGTAATTCCTGTTGCTATCTGGTAGGCCGCACTCCCGACTTTCTATGTAATCACAGCTGGCTGGGTATTTGGGGAAACTCACTTGAACATGTGGAGAGCCGGTCTGATACTTCTGAACATTATCTTTTTGACTATGTATAAAAGAATAGATTATGATTATTGAATGCAAGTGATTCGGCATAGAGGGTCTTGTCCCAATGGAATGAATCTGTTAAACTTGTGTCTTCTGACACTTCTGCAATGCAAGGCACTTAGCTTGTCATGCTCTGTGTGTTAGAATAACCTCAGGGCTTCACTTGCGTCAAACAATATCTCATTGATATGGTAAAGAAACCCATGACCACAAAGTCCACCTACCTCTTCCTGAAGACATACTCCAGGTAGGACGACGACATTCGAACTTCATACTCGATGATGTATTTGGTGTCATAGATCCCACCAGCAAAGATTTCTGACAAATCTGACACAAACTGAGGAAGTTTGGATGGCACAGTGGAATAAAATGCATGATAAAGAAACACAAGGTCCACCAATCCATTGTGAAGGGCTACTGGCACCTTGTTAATGACGATCTCATTAAACAGCATACGGATGCTGAGTGTGTTTTCTTCTGGCTGAAAAGTGAAAGGACTTACATCAGATATTGCAGTTATGTAAGTGTAAGTTGATCAATCTTTGTGCTGATGATAGAATATCGATGGGAATCAGCTGATTTCACCCTTCTTGGGACAGCACAAAATCAAATAAGACTGCCAAGTCATTTAAATGGTAAAGCAGAACATACCTTATCAAGACCTCTGTAATAACTGATCCCTTTGGAGTACTGTTTGTTGAAATCAAACCCATGCTGCACCAAGAATCGAAGCGATTCAGGCTCGACCATATAGCTCTCCTTACAAAGGAGGATAATATTGAATGTCTGGATGAAGAAATGTAGGTTCTTTTTTGACTCCTTGCTGGGGCTCCCATCTCGATCGTGGGTCACCTCTCGACTGGGGTCTACATGGACTGAGTTAGGCTGAAGCTTGAAGCAGCAGATGCCAAGAGACACCACTGATCTTGTTTTGGCCACTTCACATAAGGTGCTGTACCTGTCTTCTATCGACCTGCAATCATATAGAAAACAGGGTTGTGAAACCATGGAAACTGATGTTTACTCCTAAAAGCAGAAGAGAGGTTGCAGCAGCGGCAGGTCAATGGCAAAGCAATTACCATGTTGCCAAAACATGAGTCATGAATGAAGATGTTTGACTTACTTTGCCAGTAGCAGTCTCCTGTTTCCCAGACCACTCATCTCCTGAAAAATTTATGGATATATCAATCTAAGTTTTTTCCTTTTCCTGTGCAAGGGTAGTTAGGCCTATGTCTCATTCCGAAACTTGATAGATCTAATTGAATGAAGTTCCAAAGGGCAACCAAACTAAAGTAGGAGGACCAATGTAATTGTAACCACAAATGGCCTGTGCTTGTCTTCTAAAGATGACACACTGAATCATTTTTCGAAGTTGATGTGAAGCTTACCAAGTCCAATGCAACAAATGTTGCCGATTTGAGTGCCAAGTTCATGGTCGGCCAAAGTTCTTTGAAGTTTTCATTATGGACATCAACAACAGGGACGGCTTCAAATGTTGCCATGGGGATGGTGATTCTTCTTGGGTCTTTTTAAAAATCAGACTGGATACTGCAATTCAGAGAACATGTCACAGTCAGTCATAAACCAAGAATGATAAGGATGAAGAGTTTTCAGATAAGATAATGTACCCCAGGCCTAGGCCTGCCAGTTCACCATCATGGTCTGTTCTGTGAGGCTGTCGCAGTGTGTGTGTGGCCTCCGTACATTTGCATGCCTGCATGAGCGAGGCCTAGTAGTTAGCTGGTTAGCGCACACATCACTCGGCTCGGTCTCGGAGTCTAAATTCGGACTCTGTGAGTGTCTAATATAATAGAAACGTTTGTAAATAAAGACTTATCCCGAACTGAGGTACATACGCCTGGCCTAGGGCAGGGAAGGCCCACATCAGCAGATCAGCAGTCATCATTCACCAACCATGTCAAGAACATCATTCAATGATCATCATCACAGATGTCACTGACACACACACACCACACTGTCACTCACTGATCATCCTGTGGATTCATTCAAATTTACCAGGCTGAGACTCTTACCACACAGGGATAGCAAGCAGATATGCTTCAGCTTGGATAACAAAACGTATTGAATGGGGAAGGACACTATGATTTCAATAAAACAGCACAAAATGTATCAAATTGTCATCCCATCGCAAAATATCACTTCATGGGCGCAGCCATCTTGAAAGGTCCCGGATGAACCAATATCCGCTGTCCAATCGTCTTCGACTCGGAAGCTTTCGGCAACCTTCGGGCAGCCATTATAAGCACCTCGTCCCAATCTGAACGTCAGAGAACGATTCGTGCCAACATCGTATCTCTGACGTATATCGGACAGCGCCATATTGCTCCGGGATCTACTTCTTCGGTCATGCTCGACAAGACTGTTCAAATCTATCGATCTGAATGATCAAAGTTACCAATTAGGGATTGTGAGTGTTGCTACACATAGAAAAATGAGTTGAAGCATGTTACCTTACCTGATGAAGGGTCACTCACGCTATAGCAGCAGGTTGAACTTCTCAAGTGGTGAAGTGAAGGCTGGTCGGCCATTTTGTTTCGACATTGTAACGTTGTCCATCCTCGGTGTTATCACTGCCTAAAATGTGCCTTAATCCACTGAATAACTTCAGATTCTACAATAAATAAAATTATCCCACCGATATAATGCGCAAAGAACCCATNCGAAGCCGAAACTCCTCACAGCGCCACCTATCTTCATTCTCCGACACTGAGTAAGTGACTTCATTTCATCAACAAAACACACCGAAATAAGAGTTTTCTGTGCCTGTCACTAAATGAATCGACATCTGTTAGCACTCTTAGACTAGTAATTTTTATAATAAGAGATAAAATGTTGGTTTAGGGGTTGAAAGCGAATGTTTGATCGAGTCAGTTTTCCGTCATGCATCACTGTGTACAAAAATGTACAGACGGATATGACTCGATTAAATAAGTAAAATTGCGGTTGATCGGGCGTTATATACTTACCTGCATCATCCGTTCGTCTAGATGTGTTTCGAATATAATATCCATTTAGATTGTACACGGTAAAATCCCTTGATTGAACCACAAAATGACCAGATCTTAGCCGAACTGAGGGCACGCATGATGTTTACAAAAAACAGCAAACACACGTGCTTTGTTACTAATAATAGTCACGATTGTGTGACATCACTTTCTTCTACTTCGGGCGACCAATCACATGCCGGAATTCAGATATGAGACCAGGGGTTTGTAAGCGTCAACCCAGAGCCCAGGAGCGCACAAACCCCTGGGTACGAGGTTGCTCTGACGTTCAGATTGATCCGCTGTCGTGAATTTATCTCATGTCTGAGGTACTACCTCGCTTTTCAGGTACTCACGTCTGAGGTGAGGTTTCATTATTTTACGTAGGGGTAAAAATTGAAATTTGTAATCACACAGATTATCTTCTACCACGAGTAGCATCCATCGTTTCAACACTTGGCGTACTTCATGACTTGATACTGTGCTCTTTGTAAAAGCGATGGTTGGGGGATATCTGGATCGGTTACAAACTTTTCTCATTCGGGCCAAGTTCGGGCTCACGAGATAATGAGACCTCGCCCCAGAAGTGAGTACTTGAGTAATGAGGTGGTACGTCTGATATGTAGCACCAGACACGTGTTACGAAATTCGTTCATGTGACAAGTGAACATGGTGAATGTCAGTCTCTCCGTTGAAAACGCGTGCGCTCCTGTCAATTTCACTCTTTTACCGCCGTTTACACGTTTATTTCAACATGGTGAGACGGAAGTCATGTGAGAACAACAAAGGGACAGGAAAGGAAAACAACAATGGTAGGTATGACAGAAAATCCCGTCAATCATCAGATCCCCATGCCATGCCGGTGTGAAAGGAGTGGTAGTCCTGGGAATGGATGTCCACGTTGCGATAGTGTGCCGTTTGTTGGGATTTAATCCAATGACCTGGTCATGGTTTCAATACTAGTATAGGGCGGTAGACTCCCTCGTAAATGAGAATCATTTATATGATTGCAAGGCGAAGGGGACTTCAATAGATAGTCTCGCGCAACCAGCCCCTCGGTCATACTCCGAGGTCGTTAGACCGAGGGTCTGGCACGGAACGCAATTCTCATTGATCGACCTCATTTCGATGATTTGAAATGAGGTCAGCTTCGCTGATTGGCTAGTTTCAAAATTTGGTGACGTGAGGCTGCAGGGGAGTAATGGCGGTGCCCAGAGAACTTGAAGCGTGAAAATTAGTGAGGTGAATCGCCTCAATTTGTGTTGTCAAGTCAATTTATAGTGTCTTTCATTGGAATTTCAGGCAAGTATATTTATATTTTTTCGATTGGGGAGGGAATTATGCTATAAAAAGTGCGGTAGGGCTAACAGCAAAGGGTACAAATACTGCAGTTTTACTCGCACGCTGAATGCTTTTTGCTTTGATTGTGCATTGTGTTCTACGTCATCGGCGGTAGATTGTCCGCCATGATGGATTTTACAAGAAAAAGGTACCATCCGGACCAGACTCTAAAATTGAAAATTGCAGAGTC
>NMRB01000153.1:259768-285646 GCA_002633025.1 Notospermus geniculatus
AGGCCTTTGAATTTTTTCACAAAACGCCCCCTACTGGCCAAAGTAGGAATCGCATCGCACCCAAAATCGAACTTGACCTAGATTTTGTGGTCATACACACCCATATGCAATATGAAAATGATCCGTCAAAAACTGAAGGCGCTATCCATCTGACAAGGGAAAAGTTTACGGACACACGCACGCACGCACGCACGCACTAACGCACGACAGACCACCACTAAAGGCGCCAAGCACAGCATAAGCCCTTTTGGCCTATATGGGCCAAGCGGGCTAAAAATGTGTATTAAATTTTCAATGTATTGGTATAAATTAGGCACTGGTACATCCAGGGCCAGGGGTCCTGTGCATATTCTATATTCACCTTCCAATGCGCACACCCCTACCAGGAGGCCCCTCTAAAGACAGCCAAGTTCAGTCGTAAACGAGTCATTTCTATTCATTTTGACAACCTCTGCAAGTGATTCATGACACCTCCCCACAAAGGACAGTATCTAGTCTGAAGGACTAGATACTTACATGTAAGTGCACAATATTTAGCCCTAGAGCAAGGATTTGGTAACAATGTGTCAGATCTGTGGCATAAGCCCCGTTTACACTGGTCACGGAAAAAGCGATCCGTGCTCGGACCGGTCTCGGCACGGTTCGTCATCTGGCGATCTGCCCCGTTTACACTGGCACAGTGGAACCGAGCCAGTTAGCGGGTCCCTCGAGCTCTCCAGTCAGTTCAGTCGATCGGAGGTACGAAAATCAAATGAAAAATCAAACGACGACAACAACAAAATGGATGCCGCCATGGAAACAAACTCGTCCCCAGTGGGTTTACGTTCCTACAACACCACTGGAAAGGGCTGACGACTTCAGGAATACTGCGCATGCGCGATTTACTAATTTTGAGGCGAATCACACCGAAGCTGACTGCGGTTTGATTTTCCCAACTAAACTATTCGTTTGAAATTGCTCTAATACTCAAACAACTTCGTGTTTTGGGTGTATTATATGGCTCTTTAGGCATATATGATCTTTTTCAGTCATCGAAGAACGAAATATTGTGGAAAACAAACATTTTGGCACGCTGCCAGCGGTTGTCCAGAAATTTTGGACAAGTCGCCAGCCCTTTCCAGAGATATCCTCGGATGAGGTAGATCTCGGTACGAGATTGCCATGGAAAATCACTCAAAAATTCCCGCTAATGACGTCATTCATAATTCGCACATGTGCAGAACACAATTTAGCAACCGAGCCGAGATCGGTTACCGTTTACACAGCAGTTTATCGAACCGATCCGATCTCGGACCGGTCCGAGATCACCTCCAACTGGTGGTCTCGGCACGGTTCGGTTTGGAACCGATCCTGGCACGCTTGTCCCGTTTACACTTGCTATTTTTTTGGTGATCCGATCTCGGACCGGTCCGAGATCGGTTATTTTTGCTCAGTGTAAACGGGGCTATAGTCCGTATACCGTGGAGAGGTCCCAGAGTCCACTCGAACCTTGTCATAGCTTCATTCAAGAGGCCGTAGCATTAGAACTCATGAAGTGAATCATTTTCTTTATTCATGATTTCCTCTTGATCTCAGGTTCTGATTCATCGGACACTTGGCGGGTGGTCTGTAGCCATCCATACAGTAGCAATCACCAAGGCCATGATATTTCCAGGGAAAGTGGTGTAGCTTGGCCTGACCAGCTGCCATTCTGGATCATCACGGAAGTTTCACAAGCCACGGATCAGTTACCGTAGTTTAGGCCTGATATTCTCCTTCAATTTGCACTTAATGTACGGAAAAAATGCTTTGATGACTCTCCTCCTAAGTAGTCAAGTTGCACTTTTTCATATTTTGATCACCATGAAGTGTCTAGAAATGGTCGATAGGCCTACTTCCAACTTGTGCACAAAAACTTTGGAGTACCACTTGAAGACACACAAATGATTTGACTTATTCATTGTTGAACTGTGGATCTCATTTCAAAGTATTTGCCCACTTTTTCAGAATAACACAAAGAGTGTCATTCAACTGCCATATACAGTACATGTACTTTAAATTCTGTGTAGGCCTGAGGAATTTCAATATTGCGATACAAACCTACACCAAATCATTGCCAAAGCGGCATGAATACTGCTGCTGTTTCCACAAAAAGAGACACCTACATCATGTAACATGTACATGTACATGTAGCTGATACAATCGATGTAGATGGCAAAATGAGCAATAGATAGTCATTGTACATTTGATGATCAAAGTCATCAAGGCTCCAGGTCCACTCAGAGTTGCAATCATCTCTCACCCAAATCAAGACCCAGCAGCAAGAATTCTCAAGTTTTCCTAGCATCCCAATTTCTCCAAACTGCAGATAGGTGCCATCATGGCAAGTAATGCTGATCGTCTCATTTGGTCACATACAAAGGAAATGAACATATGGCTGCTTGGCAACGAGTAGGCCTAGTTTGAGGCCATGGTTTGACAAGTCAGTAGCCAAGAACCCACAAGAGCAGAGTCAGGCAGAGCGAGAGAGAGAATGAACGGATGGAGCGAGACTTTTTTGCAGCTTGAGACTCTGGTTGGCGAGAGGTGGAAGAAAGATTATCAAAACATTCCAGTGATCGGCATGAATTCAATACCTGGTTATTAGGAAAACACTCCAGTCAGGTTGATAACGACATGAATGCTGAACACCAAATAAATTAGAGTATGATAAAGAATAAGAATCAGGGCATGCGTGTCTGCAGGTCTCAACCCTGGACAACCCAATCTGATAAAGATGAAGAGAAGAGTAGGCCACTATTTACTACACTGATATTGGGTGGAATAGCAAACAGCCTACACACCTGACATGCCTGAGTAGTTGGGGTATAGCCAAGTGTAAGAACACAAGCTCTTGGAGACAGTCTGTGTATTTTAAAATAGGCGTTTTTAACGTGCTTTCTACTCTCTGTTATAGTCTCAATCAAAGTGCTTCACATTATTACCCCAGTCTCTCCAGAAACCTTCTGTAGAACTACATGTAGATAAGCAGCTCATTCAGATCTCACAAATCGGGTATCGAACAACCCACGACCTCCAGGTTATGAGTTTGATGTTCTCACTGCGCTCCCCAAAAGACGCACAAGACACCGGAAGATGAAAGCATTCTTTACAGCGAGTCTTACACACCAGTGCCCTAAATACGAACATGATTCTGCATATTCTGTGTGTGAATTCGTTACCAGGCAATTACCGGTGGATGAAGTAGATAGATGTGACACATCTCAGCTCGTTTTGTTTGATCAATATTGCAGTTTGAACTCAAAACTAAAATGGTGGATCTCAAGAGGAAGAGGTGCAACAATGCCTTCCCCTGAGAGCAAAAGAACTGCAATTGACTTTTTAGGAGATCGAATATTTGCCCAGGAACATTCATCACACTCCATAGAATATTTAACAGAATATAACCAACACTATGGCACCATATAATATCCTGTCAGGACTCAAGTTGCCGTACCTGGATGTGTACCAATTCCAAACAGTGACAGCTGCCACGACAAGCAGGTTTTGTATTGATGATATATCACATTATACGATACACAACAACGGGATACATACGAGGCCAGTTTAGCGTGCTTTTGTGATGAAGGCATAACGATTAAAGCCACTTTCACCTCAGCTCATCCGGTATATAGTGCCAACCCTAAAACGGAATTTTTCTGTACAACGGCCCAAGCAAACAGGATAACACAGATCACACCCACCCACATATACATGTACATGTATATTTGCAGCAGGCCCAGATCTGATAAACAAAATGGCCACCATGGTATCAGCCATAAGCTTATGAAGCAAGGTCGATAGGCCCAAGACCCGTGCTGGTATAATATGGGCCTCCGCTCCTGTTGTTTTCTGACTTTATTAAAATCCAATATCAGCAGGTGGGCTAAACAAATATGATATTCAATTTATAGAATTATACAGTGTTCACCACAATATCTTTTTCAATCACCTACATGTACGATTGGGGTCACGCCATACAATATGTAACTAAAGGGAACCATCTTTCAGAGCTTGACGTGTTACATTGTACGTTCACACACAAAGAACTCTCTTGGACTCGAACTAAAACCTCATGTATTGTCAGGTTGGGACACATGGGATATCAAGTAATTTCTATAGAATGGACAGGCCTACATGTATACATGTAGCATGATGATTAGGCCTAACAGTAACACCAACAATAAATCCATACTTACTTCTTATACCGCTATCTGATATTAAAATGAGACTATGTTGAGCTACATCATATCCCTGCACCATATTGTTGACTTTGGGGTTCATACCAACTTTTTTACCCCCTGAAAAACAGAAAATTGATATGCTCTGGAATGTTCTTTCTTATTTAGAAATCGTACAGCTGGGTTGAAGAATAAAGTGAGACGCAAGCCATCAGAGGCAACGGTAACTGATTAGTGAAGGCAGTACATGTACATGTATGCATCAGCTTGATTAGTAAGTACATGTACCATACAGTCTGTACCCTTGGTCAAGTAAGTTTTGCCACCATCTCCCAAACTCATGCCGTAACTGAGAGGAGAAGACATTGTCATTTACATTGTATCAAGCAAGCTATTAAACGACTTGTATCGTGTTTATCACTCCTTCTACTCACCTATTAACAATTTTGCTGGTATTTTTGGATATTTTGTCATGAGACTTTGTACGACCATAATGGCTGGATCTATTTCATCATAGACACAAAATAAAAGTTCAAACTGAAATGGAGAAAAAAGAAAATGAGATATTAGATTACCGAATATTTAACTTTTACATGTACATCAGCAGTAATTTGACACAGCAATTCAGCCTCCAATTACAGTTTTAAATTCCATAAAATCTACATGTAGGGGCTGAATTTTTTAATTTTAGACACGTTGAAATGAAAGTGTTGTTTCTGACTAATCGCTCAATGAACTTCAAACAGTCCAACAAAATCTGTCTCTCCAGTCTCATCCCCCTTCATGACGGAAGGTTGTTTATCCCACCCCGTCATCCCGTGGCAAAAACCAGAAGGTTGTTTATCCCACCCCGTCATCCCGTGGCAAAAACCAGAAGGTTGTTTATCCCACCCCGTCATCCCATGGCAAAAACCAGAAGGTTGTTTATCCCACGGCACCCCGTCATCCCGTGGCAAAAACCAGACGGTTTACCGAGCGTGATACACATCCTTTATTCAGCAACTCTCCAGTCCATCTTTTTTATAATTTCTTTGTCTCCAACAAAGCAGACATCATGACGGCCCATCATGACAGACGTTTCACGGGACTGAAACACTCTCATTGCACAGCCAGCTATGACCTCATAAATTCACCCTTGTAAACCACTTTAGCACCGCGGTATGGCCTTGTGTCTGTTCCCTCCCTCGTGTATTTCACTAGCGGTGACTTTTGGTGAATTTGAAGCCTGCCTTTGCCCCCACCTGTGATGATGTTCATGCTGAACTGAGAACGAGCAAGCCACATGCCCCACCCAGACCCCAGACAGCTCTAGGATCTTAGTCTGAGAGTTACACACAGATTTCTCATAAAATTACAGGACACTGTACTTAATACTGGACATGCTGGAGGTCAGTGGTCGTGCCAAGAAGAGTGAATGTGTGTCACTTCCTATGTACTAGACCACACTGCACCATGAAGCTGAGAAGAAGAGGTAACAATTGGATAGACAGCAAAATCTCCCAACTTAGTCCATTTACATGGACACCAATGATAGACCATTACATGTGTCACACAATGAAAACATCACATACAATAGCTGCAGACTGAGTCACCATCTGTAGTCAAATATGGACTGAACCAATTCAATGATCCTAGTTCTAAACGAAGTCATATCAATATTAATGGAGTACTTGGGTGGTTTCCATCGTATGCAAATTTTCATTGAAGAGAGAAATTCAGGCCTGAAAATCAGAAGATCAGCCAGCTACATGTACATGTTGTACACTTGGCATGCTTGGTCTTTTTTATCAGTTTTACTGGTTCGGTACTTACCGCAGGATAACTCATTGTGAAATATGTTTCTAAATTGTGATATAAATGTGGATCTACTCCTGTCAATGGCTTTATTATTGATACTCCTGGTAGCACTTCGTCGGGTGGTATCTGGGGAATCGGTCGGTATAACCGATATTTCCTGAAAACACAATGAACATAGTCCCATTCAAATTATCCAAAATTGGCAATGTTATGAATTGCATGTTGGTATTTATCATTTCACCTGTCAAATAAAGAGTTGCAGGCATGACTGGTCAGAAAGACTGGAAGGATGAGGGGATTACCTCTGTTTTACATGTATATATTCTCTAGGGCCCGTATGCATAAAGGTGGAATAAGCTTATTCCAGGTATAACGTAACGTTAAAACATTAGGTTATACCTGGAATAAGCCAATTCCACCTTTATGCATACGGCCCCTGAGGCGGTGTACTGTATTTCTAAGCTTTAACCGCTTTAAACCAGTAAGCCCCATGGCATGCATGGTGTTGATAGGAATTAGCACTGGGTCTAGTACTGTGGTTAGTTTACAAATAAACTAGGGCCAGCTCTGCCCGCCCGCCATATTTTGATACAGTCCAAAAACGAATGGCACCTGTCCTGTCAAGACAAGAGGTTGACAGACAGAAATGAAGAGCCTAGTTTGGCTTCAATTGCTGTAGTATTGGAATGAGTTGTTGAAGGCAGGGTTGGCCCTACCAATACTTAGCCAGAGTAAAGAAAATCCCTATTGTTCAATAGTGTGTTCAATAGGGATTTTCTTTACTTTGGCTAAAAAAGTATGGTACATTCATGTAGGTCCAACCCTGGAAGGTATCGGCATTTGCATCATTTTTTGGTTGATAAACTGCTGCACGAGGACAGGCCTGCACTAAAGCTGAAAACTCTCCACTGTAAATGTCATTATCTGCCATGTGATTTAATAAAATCTCCCTTCCTGGACTGTATTGACATATCGTGTTCTTCAACCGATGACCCGACCATGGTCCACTCTAGAACTTCCTGAACCTAAATTGCTATGGCTGACTGCCACTTATTGCCAGCGTTGCGTGCCTCGGCCTACAATACATGTACATTTAACTGAGTGGCGTTCGGTTGGTTGGCTTATTGCAGCCAGTATGGTAGGCCTAAATGCACCAGTGTAGTACTGTAGTAGTGCCCTAAAGGGGGGCATTCTATCACATAGGCCGCTATAGATGTGGGGAGCGGGGAATCAAAAGAAGATGACGATATCATCTGATCATCATCAATCATCACTGACTGATTCATTCAGTGCGAGTTGTTAGGCCTAGCTATACTTTAGCCCACACACAGTCCACAGGCGTCTCATACGTCTGTCTGTACTTTGTAGGGGGAGGAGGGAGGTTTTTGGGGACCCTGGGGCTTACTATACCAGTGTACAGCACTGGTGTAGCTATACATCTTTTTATAGTGTATACACCAGTGTACACTGGTAGAGTAAGCCCCTACAAAGTAGGCCTAGGCCTACAGACAGACGTAGGCCTAGGCCTATATGAGACGCCGCCTGTCACCTGTGCACAGTCACGGGCTGCTGAGCTGAGGCAAATCAAGCCTCACAGTCGAGACCAAACGCTTGATCAGGCCATCTCCTGATCAGGCAAGGTAGCCTGATGAAGCCATGTGGATAATTTCCTGTTGTTTTTTCTTGTATGTTTTTTTCTTCAAGATTTTCAATCTAAAGCATGTGATCCACTATTTAAAAGCAACCAGTAACAAAAGTATTTTCATTCAAACTTGTGTTGGTGTTTTTTAACAGATTTTCCATCAGATGGCTTCATCAGGCAACGTCCGCCATATTGTAGGTAGCTTGATGAGGCTACATCATCCTGGTATTCTCCAGCTTCTGCTAATGGAAAACACCTTTTGATTTGACACACTGATTACGTCATAATTCCACGGTAGATAAGAGAATTGCACGGTGAGATCAAAGTATGGTATAAACACATGCTTTTAGCATATGACATTTTGTTTCGCTTGCGGCCACTTTGTTTCTTCTTTGTTTCTTTCTTTCAACCGATGACCCGACCATGGTCCACTCTAGAACTTCCTGAACCTAAATTGCTATGGCTGACTGCCACTTATTGCCAGCGTTGCGTGCCTCAGCCTACAATACATGTACATTTAACTGAGTGGCGTTCGGTTGGTTGGCTTATTGCAGCCAGTATGGTAGGCCTAAATGCACCAGTGTAAGTAGTGATGGTGCTGCCCTAAAGGGGGCATTCTATCACATAGGCCGCTATAGATGTGGACCGCTGGGGAGCGGGGAATCAAAAGAAGATGACGATATCATCTGATCATCATCAATCATCACTGACTGATTCATTCAGTGTGAGTTGTTAGGCCTAGCTATACTTTAGCCCACACACAGTCCACAGGCGTCTCATACGTCTGTCTGTACTTTGTAGGGGGAGGAGGGAGGTTTTTGGGGACCCTGGGGCTTACTATACCAGTGTACACTGGTGTAGCTATACATCTTTTTATAGTGTATACACCAGTGTACACTGGTATAGTAAACCCCTAGGCAGGCCTACAAAGTAGGCCTAGGCCTACAGACAGACGTAGGCCTATATGAGACGCCGCCTGTCACCTGTGCACAGTCACAGGCTGCTGAGCTGAGGCAAATCAAGCCTCACAGTCGAGACCAAACGCTTGATCAGGCCATCTCCTGATCAGGCAAGGTAGCCTGATGAAGCCATGTGGATAATTTCCTGTTGTTTTTTCTTGTCCAGTAACAAAAGTATTTTCATTCAAACTTGTGTTGGTGTTTTTTAACAGATTTTCCATCAGATGGCTTCATCAGGCAACGTCCGCCATATTACAGGTACATGTAGCTTGATGAGGCTACATCCTGGTATTCTCCAGCTTCTGCTAATGGAAAACACCTTTTGATTTGACACACTGATTACGTCATAATTCCACGGTAGATAAGAGAATCGCACGGTGAGATGAAAGTATGGTATAAACACATGCTTTTAGTCGTATGACATTTTGTTTTGCTTGTGGCCACTTTGTTTCTTTCTGATTCTTGAGATAGTTGCCTCATCAAGCTACCGATATTGCCTCATCAGGAGAGGTTGCCTGATGAAGCCATATGGCCTGATCATCAGGCGCGGCGTTTGGTCTGGACTGCTCAATCAACTCAACTCAAGCTAAGGTGGACAAACTGAAAAAGAAGTGAAATAATCACACAAGTCATTCAAGTCGTCGATTCAATTACAACATACATAGGCCTAACATTGTAAACATGCACACATCGGATACACTAGGCCTACATGTACACACACATTCCACAGTGTACTGTACATCCCATGTATCATGTGTATATTCCACACACAAATGTACAGGACCTCCCAAACCTAAACGCGCAACGGACCGGGGTGACGTTTTCCATCCATATTTTTACTACAGGATTTACTCCAATATACACAAATTTTCGACAAAACGTAGAAAATAACTTTCCATACCCATATATCATTGCCAGAATGTGAAATAACCATAATGCTGTCCATATTATTAGAATTACTATAGATATCCCACAAAGTGCTAGTTCCACCGGTGCTGCCATTTCTACTGTGACTGGTTCGGGAAGCCTCGGCCTATGTTCGGTCGAGTTCGGATGACGCCAGGGACACATCTCTGACGTCACATTCCCGTATAGAGGTCGCCAACGACACACGTCAACAGTCATGCTTGTGTAGATAAACATCAAATCCTGATTAAAGTATATAAATTCCTCAATTCTTTTCTTAAGTCCACCGTACATGATCCAATATTTTCCAACTGCACGTCCTAAAGCATATTGTTTGATCGTATATGACGGGAAATTTATAAAATTTGCGGGATAGGTCCACACCAATCCGCCGGTCCTAAGCCTACTAAATACATGAAATATCATATTCTCACAAGGAATTTGACCGAGCATGACGGGGTTATGAACCGGTTGAATGGTTGACTCGTCTGCCATTATGTCGCTTAATAGAAACTTGGAGGTATACTGTCAGTATAATTCCTCCAAGATAGAAATAACTTATTTATAACTTCAATTGGAACCCCCTTGTATTGACGTCACGAACAAATTGGTTTTTCAGATGACACTGCTGCATTTTGGATGGTTATTTGGGGATGAATCATCCTCCAAGTAACGATCCAAAAGATTTATCGGCGAATAAGTTTTTTTCCAGCGTATTTTAACAACAGCAAATTGGACCGCCTTGGAGGGGCTTAGGACTTTGTGCCGACTGGTCAAAAGAACTTGAAATACCGGTACGAAAGAGACAACAATGGTCAATAATAACGTTTATGTGATGATAGTCGTGGCGACCCCTCCACCAACAAAGCCAAAAGGTGATGGACTGTCCCAGGCATGTTGAAACGTTGCCGTCACGGATGAATGAAGCATGGCTGCACAAGGCAATAGCCTAAAGCCTGTTACACACACAAATTTTCGATATCTAATGAGACAGACGAACGCATCAACCGACGGACAGACGGATGACGCTGACGGACCCCGCAGTCCTTGTTGGGCTGAGGGGTAATAAGTGAGTTTTCGCAAACCTGACAAAATACCGGTACGAAGTATAGGCCCTACGAAATACGAATTTCTACTTCATTTCCATGATCTAATGTATTTCAGGAGATGTTTGGTTCGGTACCATAAAATATCCCTGCTGCCAGAGCGTCTTTTAACATATCACTGTAAGACCGAGAGTTTTGGTGCACATTGAATTTTTAAATTTCCACTTCGTAGCTACGAAGTGGAAACGAAAGATAAATTTCCAAGCGTAGAATAGAACGCAGCTCTATCGGTCTTGTGTCATACGCTAAATGAATCACTTGCAGCAGGCGATATATTGTGGCACCAACCCAGTGTTTCCGCCAGAGGGTACGCAGGGTACGCTGTGAGTACCCTCAAAGGAACAGAAAAGGGTCATTTTTTTTTAATTTCATCGGTTTTTTTGCTGATTTTGAAGAACTGCATACCCTCAAAAATATTTCTGGCAGAAACCCTGCAAACATCTCCAGAAATACATTAGGTACTTGAAGTGAAGTCCAATTTTGTATTTCGTACTTCGCCTTTTTCGTCAGGTTTGCGAGAACTCAATATTTTGGAAGCGCGCGCGCGCTGACGCACCGGCAGATAATCCGCCTGCTGTCCTACAGGAGAGCATTCTCTATTTCAGGGTCATTGAGCATATCCTTCGTCGGTTCTTTTCATGGAAGGGGAGGCAATAGCGGGTTACGACAGAATGTCTCACCCCGGTCGGGCTCGTCTGCTTTGAGCTGTGTCCTTTGATGAAAAATACCACGCCCACGCCGAACATTTAACTGCGTCGCCATCTATTGGTAAAACCTAATACCAATAACCACCTGTCCTCGCCTTTCGAACGTCGCCCGACAGGAAATGGTCAACTTGAAGGCCCAGTTAGTGACATTCCTGTGGCAAAGAATCATTCAAAAGTGCATCGATTGGTGATGGTAAAAATGACAGGTGGGTAGGCCAAGGTATCCAGGGGGACCATAGACTGGTTCCGACCTTTTGCCGCTCCACTCCCGCGGCGCTAATGTCCGTTGTGGAATGAGCGCCACGGGAGTGCAAAGGCAAAGATTGGAACCAATCTATTTGCACTTTTGAGGAGCGAGAACACGTCCTGCGCCCGCTGCTTTTTTCAGGGGAATGGACGATTTCCGCAAAGTGATAGCCTGCCGCACTCGGGTGCAATTTTGTCTCCGACGTTGCCTCCACAGGAGTTTTTTTTGTCTCAGCATCCTGTCACCGCACACGGTGCGTCAGCCGCCGCACGATTGCAAATTTGCATCCTGTCAGGAGGAAATAATTATTTCCTCCCGATCCTGTAGATGCGGCGTGACGTCGTCCGTCTCCACATCTGTCTCCGACCACCGCACACAATGACATTTGCACGTGGGAGGCAAAAATCTTCATAGTTGGAGGCAAAATTGCACTCGTGTGCGGCAGGTAGGCCTATTATAGTTTTGATTCCTGCCGTGTGGCTGCATGGTTGCTAACGAAAATGGGGGCATGACAACCTCGTTTGCAGAAAATATAATATGCAACAGGGTCATACCATCAACTAAATGCATAATTACTCCGACTGATCGATCGGCTGGGGATGGGAGGCATCTTATCGACCTGATCACCTCACCATAACTTGATTTGATGACAACAGTCATAATATTTACCCGTCACTAGGCGACCTTTTGTAGCAATCTTGAATCCAGACACGCCACTTTATGGTAATTTAGAATAGAGGGAAGTATGGTGCTATTATAGACTAGCAACAAATTACTCTGTGCGGGAGTTATAATAATAAAATGAAATAATTTCTGCTGGAACTGATGTTGAGGTGTAATCACTTGTCCCTGGTGACGTCATTGTGATGGTTTCACATAATACGGACATTATTGATACCGGGTACTTGTATTGATCTCACAATTAGAATTAACCAAAAGGGGATTATGTCAACCTGTGTAATCATGTTCATGTTCTCTTGGGATTCAAGTGGTCGACACCCCGAGCCTGTCGAGTGTGGGCGGGTGACGTCCAGGTTCATCAGTGTAACGCCTTCCACCTTGTCCGTCGCTGGGCAAGCTACCTTTAATGCGGTTGCCCTAACAACATTGGATTTAGTAAACCATTTAAATTACTTCGACTCGCCGTTCAAGATGTTTATGTTGATGTCCGTCCGTCTGCTTCGTTGATCACCGACACAACTTCCCGTGCTGACTGAGTAAAGCCAAGCGCACATTTTGCGACAAAACTCAATGCGTTAGGGGTGTTTTTAAAGTCGACTAACCCAACGCTGTCCACTAGTCATTCAGCCGGGTCAGTCGATTTTATAGAACACCCCTAACGCATTGAGTTTTGTCGCAAATGTGCGCCTGGCTTAAGGGTAGATTCATACTTCTACGTTTTGCGCTTTGCGCTTGTGCGTTCCCTATGTTTATCTGTGGTACCAACTACGCACTCACATACGGACACGCGCAAAGCGCAAAACACAAAGTATGAATTGGCCTTAGTCGCAACTGGCGAAGCAATAGATTGGTTCCATGATCCACCGCTAGGGTTGTCTGACGATTCTCTCCAAAATTTACCGGTACATACCGGTAACAACGTCAGGCATATTATAAAATGGTCATTTTAACTGCCAAATCAAGCTTGCCAACGGAAATACTATGAATACCAGGGTTAACCAACCGGTGGTGCCAGTGAGTGCTGCTCCAACACCCCAGGCCGCGTTGTGACGTCTGAATCATGAAGTAACCTAGTTGATTGAACTTGTCTTGGGACAGTTTGATCGGGCAGATCGTTAATATCATTCGGCATCCATCGCCCACAGCAGTTGGATTAGTATTTCTCATGTCAACAACTTACTCAAATAAGTCATTGTTTATCCGCCTAAATGCATCGACATGAATACAAGATGGGTTATTTGTCTTGGTGCGTCGAATTTGTGAGAATGTTCCGCTTTCAGAGAGACAATGGTGAAATAACAATCGTACGATATCGTGAATGATCTGTCAGTATTTGCCTTTTTCTTTGGGTGCATATTTCACTGTCAGCTGCAGAGCCACATCCTGGGGTTTTCAGTCTTCTATAAATAATAGCGCTCCGTCGGTCCCTTCGTCACCGAGCTAAAGAACCACTGATCACCTCAGGACGGTGACGAGGACACCATCTCTGTAACCGTACACAACTGAATCAAACCTCGTCCCAAGCGCCCATTTGTCTTTTTTGCTCGTCTGACGCAGGTCAGTGCAAGAGAACCCTTAGATTAAAATCTGCATCATCGGAGCAGTCAACCGCGCTTATTGCCAAAAGATGGCAGCAAAGTCCTAGTGGACCAACACAAAACAACATTCTCCCAATTGGTGCTCACTCAACCATGAATGGGTCCGCTGGCCATTGAATTGGGCCATAGTGACACCTATTGGTCAACTGACTGACAGCTCCTATTGTCCACGCGGAAACTTCAATGATGAATTACATAAGGCTGCTCTGCCCCTATAGTACAGTAAAAGGCAGTAGGCTCACGACAGAATGCCTTTCAACCACTGTCAATCGTGATCATAAGCCACGTTGTCGTTTTGACTACATCACGAATAAAGTTTGAAAATTACCATGGAAGCGACGATGAATAAAGAAACATAAGCGTAGGTACTGAATATACAGCTTCTTGCACTTTTTATTTTGCCTCTAGAAATATGCAAACAGAGTATAATGCTACTAAAACGTTTTATGGCCATTCCATTGTCACGTGATATACCCCCCTTCCGGCGATGATGAAAGGGACAATGGAATGAGCACGTTGTGATGTTACTTTTCAAAATATATACGTTCAAATACAATTCATCGATTATGAATAATTTGTACAACTAGTGCAGGTTAAAATGGTTCGCTTGTTCTCACCGAGGCTGTTTCCCTGTAGATATTAACCCTTTGTGTTCGACGCCCCGCAACCAACCTCACGGTCGGTAAAATTTGCTTGGATTCAAAGTATCCATCTGTACATGCGCACAAGCTACTTGTGAATGCTGGGAGGTGATTTTCTGGTGGAGAAGATCGTACGAGACACTGGTTACACTTGCCTTTACCAGAATTTGTATAAAACACTAATTCCCATCCCATACTCGATCAGTTCGTGGAAAAACACCAACCCAGCTGAGAGAGCGTATCGTGTTGTTTACCCCCTCCAACAGGTGAGCCCCCCAAAGAATCTGCATAATCCAGACCCCCCGTTTAGGCTTCACTTTTTCGGTCCTCACCAACTTTGTCGAGCTACGCCCCCCCTTTCTGTGAATCCTGGATCCGGCCCTGATTTCCTCCCGATCCTGTAGATGCCGCGTGACGTCATCCGTCTCCACATCTGTCTCCGACAGATGACATTTGCACGTGGGAGGCAAAAATTTTCATAGTTGGAGGCAAAATTGCACTCGTGTGCGGCAGGTAGGCCTATTATAGTTTTGATTCCTGCCGTGTGGCTGCATGGTTGCTAACGAAAATGGGGGCATGACAACCTCGTCTGCAGAAAATATAATATGCAACAGGGTCATACCATCAACTAAATGCATAATTACTCCGACTGATCGATCGGCTGGGGATGGGAGGCATCTTATCGACCTGATCACCTCACCATAACTTGATTTGATGACAACAGTCATAATATTTACCCGTCACTAGGCGACCTTGTGGCAATCTTGAATCCAGACACGCCACTTTATGGTAATTTAGAATAGAGGGAAGTATGGTGCTATTATAGACTAGCAACAAATTACTCTGTGCGGGAGTTATAATAATAAAATGAAATAATTTCTACTGGAACTGATGTTGAGGTGTAATCACTTGTCCCTGGTGACGTCATTGTGATGGTTTCACATAATACGGACATTATTGATACCGGGTACTTGTATTGATCTCACCATTAGAATTAACCAAAAGGGGATTATGTCAACCTGTGTAATCATGTTCATGTTCTCTTGGGATTCAAGTGGTCACTCCCCGAGCCTGTCGAGTGTGGGCGGGTGACGTCCAGGTTCATCAGTGTAAGGGTAGGGACACACCTAACGCGATTCGCATGCGATTGGGCGACGCATGCGTCAAAACCTTTGTTCGCGTGCAGTGCGGCGGAAAGTAACAAAGGCGTTGCCGCATGCGTCAACGAATCGCGTTAAGCTGGATTTAGCTGCACGCGGTATGCGGATTGCGGAACTCGGTAAGCGGAAAGTGCAATGCATTTCGCATACAGCAAATCGCTTCCGCCAGGGATTCCGCGGCCCTATACCGCATTCCGCGTGTCAGCTAAATGCAGCTTTAGGTGTGTCCCTAAGGGTAGGGACACACCTAACGCGATTCGTTGACGCATGCGGCAACGCCTTTGTTATTTTCCGCCGCACTGTACGCAAACAAAGGTTTTGACGCATGCGTCGCCCAGTCGCATGCGAATCGCGTTAGGTGTGTCCCTACCCTAACGCCTTCCACTTGTCCGTCGCTGGGCAAGCTACCTTTAATGCTGTTGCCCTAACAACATTGGATTTAGTAAACCATTTAAATTACTTCGACTCGCCGTTCAAGATGTTTATGTTGATGTCCGTCCGTCTGCTTTGTTGATCACCGACACAACTTCCCGTGCTGACTGAGTAAAGCCAAGCGCACATTTTGCGACAAAACTCAATGCGTTAGGGGTGTTTTTAAAGTCGACTGACCCAACGCTGTCCACTAGTCATTCAGCCGGGTCAGTCGATTTTATAGAACACCCCTAACGCATTGAGTTTTGTCGCAGGGTAGGGACACACCTAACGCGATTCGTCGACGCACGCGGCAACGCCTTTGTTATTTTCCGCCGCACTGCACGCAAACAAAGGTTTTGACGCATGCGTCGCCCTATCGCATGCGAATCGCGTTAGGTGTGTCCCTACCCTTAAGGGTAGATTCATACTTCTACGTTTTGCGCTTTGCGCTTGTGCGTTCCCTATGTTTATCTGTGGTACCAACAATAAAATTACTTTTTCTACTACGCACTCACATACGGACACGCGCAAAGCGCAAAACACAAAGTATGAATTGGCCTCAGTCGCAACTGGCGAAGCAATAGATTGGTTCCATGATCCACCGCTAGGGTTGTTTGACGATTCTCTCCAAAATTTACCGGTACATAACAACGTCAGGCATATTATAAAATGGTCATTTTAATTGCCAAATCAAGCTTGCCAACGGAAATACTATGAATACCAGGGTTAACCAACCGGTGGTGCCAGTGAGTGCTGCTCCAACACCCCAGGCCGCGTTGTGACGTCATGAAGTAACCATGAGTTGATTGAACTTGTCTTGTGCCAGTTTGATCGGGCAGATCGTTATCATTCGACATCCATAGCCCACAGCAGTTGGATTAGTATTTCCCATGTCAACAACTTACTCAAATAAGTCATTGTTTATCCGCCTAAATGCGTCGATATGAATACAAGATGGGTTATTTGTCTTGGTGCGTCGAATTTGTGAGAATGTTCCGCTTTCAGAGAGACAATGGTGAAATAACAATCGTACGATATCGTGAATGATCTGTCAGTATTTGCCTTTTTCTTTGGGTGCATATTTCACTGTCAGCTGCAGAGGCACATCCTGGGGTTTTCAGTCTTCTATAAATAATAGCGCTCCGTCGGTCCCTTCGTCACCGAGCTAAAGAACCACTGATCACCTCAGGACGGTGACGAGGACGCCATCTCTGTAACCGTACACAACTGAACCAAACCTCGTCCCAAGCGCGCATTAGTCTTTTTTTTGCTCGTCTGACGCAGGTGCAGGAGAACCGTAAGATTAAAATCTGCATCAATCGGAGCAGTCAGCCGCGTTTATTGCCAAAAGATGGCAGCAAAGTTCTAGCGGACGAATACAAAACAACATTCTCCCGATTGGTGCTCAATCAACCATGAATGGGTCCGCTGGCAGTCTCGCGCAGCCAGACCCTCGGTCTACCAACCGATCCAAACTGTACAACAGTGCCCATTTTCTCCACTACGTTACACAAATAGACACTGTCATCGATCAGTCACCGCCATGTTTGACCGCATCACTCCTCCTAATGGAGTTACCATTAGGGACCGCTTCACAATGGTAAGGAATCCTTACACATATTATTGCGCTGCACTTCTTTTCAACATGGCGGTGGCTGATCGATACTAGAGGGTGTTATTTGGAACGCCCTCTAGTGTCAAGAATGCAACCGATCCAAGCCGCGTTGTTAGCGGTGCGAGACTAGTCCGCTGGCCATTGAATTGGGCCGTAGTGACACCTATTGGTCAACTGACTGATAACTCTTATTGTCCACGCGGAAACTTCCATGGTGAATTACATAAGGCTGCTCTCTGCTCGTAGTACAGTAGTAAAAAGGCAGTTGGCCTAGGGCCTACAGAATGTCTTTCAACCACTATTAATCATGATCATCAGCCACGTTGTCGTTTTGACTACATCACAAATAAAGTTTGAAAATTACCATGGAAGCGATGAATAAAGAAACATAAGCGTAGGTACTGAATATACAGCTTCTTGCACTTTTTATTTTGCCTCTAGAAATATGCAAACAGAGTATACTGCTACTAAAACGTTTATGGCCATTCCATTGTCACGTGATATACCCCCCTTCCGGCGATGATGAAAGGGACAATGGAATGAGCACGTTGTGATGTTACTTTTCAAAATATATACGTTCAAATACAATTCATCGATTATAAATAATTTGTACAACTATAAGTGCAGGTTAAAATGGTTCACTTGTTCTCACCGAAGCTGTTTCCCTGTAGATATTAACCCTTTGTGTTTGACGCCCCGCAACCAACCTCACGGTCGTTAAAATTTGCTTGGATTCAAAGTATCCATCTGTACATGCGCACAAGCTACTTGTGAATGCTGGGAGGTGATTTTCTGGAGGAGAAGATCGCACGAGACACTGGTTACACTTGCCTTTACCAGAATTTATATAAAACACTACCCATCCCATACTCCATCAGTTCGTGGAAAAACACCAACCCAGCTGAGAGAGCGTATCGTGTTGTTTACCCCATCCAACAGGTGAACCCCCAAAGAATCTGCATAACGTGCTGAAACTACATTTCTAAATGGGTATAATTTGTTATAAAATGCATGCATATTATTTCCTATACATGTAGACGCATGCACGCAACAAAACGTAGCAGAAATATGCATAATAATAGAGTTTTCGCAAAGCCCCCGAAACGCCGTTTCGGGGGCTTTGCGAAAACTCTGTAATATTTTACATTTTGACGTGATCATGCATATGGGATGACTCCCAGAGAAGAATACCGGTATAGTTCCTATAGGGTCCTATGTATTATGTTATGCCTGTCTATGATATCATTGACAGTAGGCCTAACTATACCCCATCAACAAAAAAATTTGAAACACAACGGATTGGAAATAACAAAACGTTTTCTCTATCAAAATATCAGCATTGACTTATGCACGTTCATGGTGTGACATAGGGAGTTTTCGCAAAGCTCCCGAAACGCCAATATGGTCCGATGCCACGAAGACAGCACCAAACAAACGAACAGATCGACGTTCGCGTTAGCGTTTCGGTGCTTTGCGAAACTCTATATTATATAGTTTTCGCAAAGCCCCGAAACGCCAACGCGAACGCCAATCCCATTGTTCCATGCCACGGAGACAGCACCGAATAGGATAGACGTTCGCGTCGGCGTTTTGGGGGCTTTGCGAAAACTCTCTAATGCTCTCTCCAGTTCTAATGGACCCCTCACTGTGTCTTCCCCTCATTTACCCTTAGATGAGTCTCGCAACCAATTTCTCACGATGCCTCTTGCGTGAGGCATCATTTCCATTTAGTGTTTTTTGAAGCGTTCCATTTATGGTGTAGCTTACTAAGACGGACACCCCCCGCGCCTGCTGTTCTCCTGTGCGTGTTACATGCATATTGGGTGAAAAACACGCAGCAGGTTTGGTCTCAACCGGGTGAAGCTTTTTCTGCTGATAGACCAAGAACGAATTCAGATATTTTTTGCTTCCCCATGGAGACATAACTTGCTTTACCTCAGAAATCACCGCCACCTGTTCAGGCCAGGGATATTGATGATAATATAGAGTTTCCGCAAAGCCACCGAAACGCCAACGTCTATCCTTTTGTTCGGTCCTCTCTTCGTAGCATCGAACAATGGGTTTGGCGTTCACGTTGGCGTTTCGGGCGCTTTGCGAAAACTCCCTAATAAATCCTAATAATTCTGTAATAAATCGGATTCGAATGCATCCTTTTTTGTTGTGTTCTTCCGCGATGGGGTAGAGTTCTTCTTATTCGAGTTCGACTTATTCGTCGTCATGAAAGCTTCCTTTGAAAATACCGACGAAGTATTGTAATGAATGTCACGTCCAGTAAGAAATACGTATCGAGGAAATGAAATGAACGGATCAGCGACGAACCAGTAGACAGAAACGGGCCACTTCCGGTGTCGCCAAGTATGCCGTGATTCCTGGGGTTTGTTTGGCGACAAATGTTAACGAAGAACGGGCACATCCCAGAAAGATCGAACCTTGAAAAAGCCCAGCATAAAATCAGGGTTTCGACCAGTTGTTTGTTACAGGAATCCAATGTTCTTTCTGACCTATTGACGGGTCGACTCCACAAGCAGTCTTTTCTGTCTTCAATTCGCCCATGGAGCAGAGCGAACGAGCACAGCGGCTGCCCAAGGAGACGAGTTGGCTGGTATCAAAGATATTGACACAACAATCGTCGTTTCTCCGACCATATTAAGAAGAGTTACATTGTGTGTTGCAAGGTACAGTCCAGAACGCTACGACATGATCCAAATGACAAAGGAATTCCTTATAAGAAATGGTTGTAGACAGATACAAAGTATTATATGGTTGTGGTAATCATGAAAATCGGGGAGAACTGCAGCATGAATGATCTTGGTCAGTTTTTCGTGAGAGAGTTCCATTGTTTAAACAAACAAACTACAAACAAGTTCCATTGTTGCAGATGAGGTGAAGGTCCTCTCCGCCGAGGTGGTGGAGGGTGAGAATGTGGATGGTTAGGAGAGGTCCAACATGAAACGTGAACGCATTTCAAAGTTACGTTTACAAAATCCCGAGTTGGGGCCTCCGTGAAGTTTATAATCCCCGTGATCTGGCTATAGAAAACCCAGTGTAACTTCAGTTCTTCCCGGTACAAATGGAAAAGAAAGAAACGAAACTGACTCTAAGACTGTGATCCTCAGTACCTGGTGATTGCCATACCTTGGGAGACTTGGGTGTTCGTCATTTCCTGTGCCTCTTGAACAAGGGTACAAAGAGGACAGAACCAATGAAGAATACAGTCCATGCCGAAACTTCCTTGTATTCCTTTCACCTCCCGGATCTTCCCCCGAATTTGCGCCGGGCAGATGATGTTAGCAATTGGTACCATGAAAAGGATTCCATGAACGATGCAACTTTCACCCACGGTTTCCGCGTTTTTTCCCGCCGTGTAGCAAGGTGCAACATAGGTGATGAGGCAAAGCGTACAGTTGTCGAAACATCCGCACAGGCCGTATTGCCAATCCGCTCCGGCTGCTTCGGTCATTGTGAATGTTATCCAATCCTTTGTTCCTCTCTCCACGACCCGAAACGCCCCTCTCAGGTAAGACTAGCGAGTTCTCTGAGTGAGTTCCCCGCGTGCGCGCCGTCCTTAGCGACGGCGTACACACTAGTTAGTTTCCATGCAACGAGAAAACTACACAAACATACACCACGGCGTAGCGGCACAGCCAATAAAGGGAACGCTAAAGTGCTTAAAGGAGACATCACTCTCATCATCCACAATTGACTATGAATGAAACAATTTTATTCATTTCATGTTATTTGAAGCAAACTAGGCAACGCTCACTGTTTACGGAAACAGAGAGCATCCTTTACGCATCTAATACGCATGCGCATTGATGATCATTTCCACCTGGCTCATGGTATCTGTGATATCACGGATTCCTCTATCGACGGGCATTGATTTGTGATGACCATTAATCACCATTAACTTCAAATGAGGAAAAATATCCGCCATACTCAGATGTAGCACTGAGTACTATTAACCTTTTGGTCTCAAAAACAAACGCCTGGATGGTAAGCAGTTTCTATTATGATGATACATGCAGCTTCATCTGGTGTGACTGCTGCTGCCGGCTGCTAGCAAGAGACGGAATTAAAAATCCTATAGGCAGCTTGTTTCAATGGCTAGGCAGCTATGGCATGGTTGATGCAATCGTGGGCGAATAGGAGCAGTCAGCCGCTCTTATCGCCAAAAGACGCTCCCCCAACCTCAATCAATCAACCATGAATGGGTCAGCTAGGGATTGAATTGGGCCCCGTATTGACTCCTGTTGGTCAACTGACTGACAACTCCTATTACGCTTGTCCTCATCTTGAGAACATCAGGGGTTCTTAGTGCTCGCTCCCTTCGTCACCGCACTAATTCTGCGGTGACGAAGGGAGCGAGCACTATAAGAACCGCTGATGTTCTCAGGATGCTTGTCCTTGTCAACGTCTCCATCTTTCTGACGTCATCAAAGGAATACATAGATTGGCACCCGATATCACCGACTGGGTCAGATCTTGGAGGGGAGGGGAGGGGGAGGGGGAGAGGGAGAGGGAGGGGTAATACTATCACTGATGAGGTCAGCCAGGCCGATTTCAAAATGATGACCGAGTTTTGCCCCTTCTTGACAAAATTCTTTACCAATCCCTCTAACTCGTCACAGTTCACGACTCCTGTTTTTCCCAGTGCGTTGAACGAGGCCGATCGTTTTTCTTGGAAAGGGTGGGCTTGTGGTTGTCACTCCTAATACCAAAGAGGGCCTATTCTTGGACAACATCATAGTCTCGGTGAAGCATACCTCTTTTCGCAATAGGAACAGGATGGTTGCGGAGGGTACACTTGTTGCTCAGAGACTATATGGAGGTCGCATGGCGTTCAGTCGGGTCAGCCTCGGATATTGAACGCCAAGGGGGACTCAAATTACGGTTTTCGAATCATCAAGATAGATTTTTGTTGGAATTTCATCGAAGACTTTGTCCTGTGAATCCGATTTGTTCAGAAATGTCACCACAGCCGCCGCGGGAACAAAAGGAAAAGAGAAACTCATCAAGTTCAGGCAAGTATTTTTTTCTCGTATACCGATATAGGCCTATAGACAGGTTGCGAAAATAGCGGCCGCCATTTTTTTTGTGGAATTGGCCGAATTTTCGAACTTTTTCAAATATAATTCGAATGAATTTTATTAGCTGCTTGCTTGCTAAAATATCTTTATGTAATTCTAGTGGCTCACTGTATGACCTTTCTTTTTTTGAACGCCTCTGACAGTGCAAAATCCCATTGAAAAACCCAAGCAATGTCAAAAAGTCCATAAAAAACATGGCGGCCGCTAATTTCGCAACTTGTCTATTCTATAAACCTCGAACCTTCTTACATTCTATAAACAACATTGCATTTTTTCGTCCATGCTATATATCACAGCAAACTACCAGGCCCGTATGTCTTCAGCTTAGAGCTTAACCGATAACGAAAATGCATGGACGAAATGAACGTGGTTGCACGCACAGTGCATTTGGGTCATGAATGCATGGACAATGTACGTTACACGCACAGTGCACTCGGTCATGATCCCTCGGACCTGCTTTTTGCACCTACATGTAGGTCTAAGCCTAAGAATCCATTCACGCGATTTTCGTGCCGCGCGACGTCGCATCCTTTGTCCACGACCAACGCGGCGGAAACAAACAATGCTTTCGAGCGTCAGCGGCAAGAAAATCGCGTGAATGGATACTTAGCCTAAAAGGAATGTATCTTCACGTCATGTTTATGCCGTGGCGTCCACCGGTAACTTAAACCTGTCTAATAAAAATTCAGAAAATTGCAAGTAGGACCCCCTCCCCCTTACGAAAATGTGACACGTGTAAATGACATTATTACCACGTGGTAATGGGCGAAATTTACCCATTTTCTGTGGTACTGCTCACATTTTTTGTGTGTAAAATTCGCCCATTACCACGTGGTAATTTCATTTAATACACGTGTCACATTTTCATGTTGTCCTTCGTTTCACGAACCTACAACATTCGAACTGCGCACCAAAAATACATTCTTTCAAGGTCAATACCAATGAGATTTGACGATGTCAAGGTCACTAACACTAAAAGTAGCACCCAAACAATTGTAACTTTATCCTCGGTTTCTTGTTCTTCCGAAAATTGCCGTCAGAGGGCACGTTTGGCACAAACGTCACCCTGACACTGGAAAGGGAGTACCTCGCGTCGAAGTCCATCTCTCCTTTGGTAGCGAATGTAGCCTCGGAAAGGGTTCGCCCTGAATCGGGTAAGAGGGCTGAGACACGGTACGCGCCATTGAACACTTTGGCTACGCGAATCCGCAGTCCGACAGGTGGCGCTTTGTTTGGTTTTTCGAGATGTATCACGATGGTCTTATTGCCGACATGAGTCTCACTCAGGATCAGCTGCTCATAGCAGTAGTCTGAAAGAAAGAAAAGAATTCGTTTGTAAAAGTGCCCCAAAATCTAATATCTCCAGCATCAATAGGAGCAGTCAGCCGCGCATATTGCCAACAGATGGCAGCAAAGTTCTAGCGGACCAATGCACAGGAAAATCTACGTGATTGCTGCTCGATCAATAATGACTGGGTCCGCTATATGCATTGAATTGGGCTGTAGTGACACCTATTGGTCAACTCGCTCACAGCTCCTATTCTGTGAAACCGAGACTGCAGTGAGTCGTCAGCATACAGCAGCAGTGATTCAGACAGGACTCCCGAAGCGCTCCGCCCAAACTTCCTCTCCTTTGCTTTCCTTTGCTTTCCTTGTAAGAAGTCAGACCTCAACCTCGATAGTCGTTTGGGGGGGGGGGGTGATAGAGTGTGAGCAGGTTCATTGCAGAGATGTCAGTCGTGTTATGAAAGCAGTGCTCCATTGGCCACAATCCACTATTCTATTCACTTTCACACGTTGTGCATTGACCTCTTATTTTCCAACAGATGTCCTGTGTGGCAGTAGGCCGAGCAGTTGTAACGTTGCAAATGATTGTCGACGGCTTCAAGTGATTTTCCTATATTACACGATAGCGTTCTTCCTCTACGACATAGGAGTAATTTGTTACTACTTCTACCCGCCCGCTATTAACCTACAAATCGAGGACAGAGGGCTTTCAAGCTCCGAACTTCTACCTGTCCTCTATTAACCTATAAATTGAGGACAGAGGGCTTTCAAGCTCCGAACTTCTACCTGTCCGCTATTAACCTACAAATTGAGGACAGAGGGCTTTCAAGCTCCGAACTTCTGCCCGTCCGCTATTAACCTACAAAGTGGGGACAGAGGGCTTTCAAGCTCCGGTCGACTTCTACCCGTCCGCTATTAACCTACAAATCAAGGACAGAGAGCCGTCAAGCTCGGGACCAACAGAATAAAGGTTTATGTACAGCAAGGAGTAGACGACGAAATCATGGGTCTGAATAGTGGCCAAGTGCCAAACAATTAGACCTGAAATACAGGCATGGCATTAATACCCCTATTCAACCAAACAATTCAATAAATCAGAATTATTATCTGGAGCAAACCGTTTATAGTCTCTCTCGACGTGGAAATTTACAAAGGCACACGCATGATATATGAATCATGCAGAAAAAGTGAAATACTCTACCTCTTTTCATGAGAGCCTTAATTACCGCACTTTAAAATGATATTTTGCACTTCGTGTCACAGAGTTTTTCGGGCATGCGGTGCGAATTTCATCTAAAAACGCTGCTGGCTCGTCAAAGGTTTCCTTACGACGTGAATACGCTGATACCAATGACACAAACAAACGCGCGGTCCAGTTTTCTGTGGTTAAGTTGCCCATTGAGGGGCACCTCTCCCACGTGGACAGACTACTCACCTAACTCTGTGTAATCTGCTCCCGTACATGAAATCAATACTAGTAAAGTGGACAATAAAACATCAACAATCATTTCTCGTTTAAGAAGTTTTATCCAGTTTCAAGATCTGAAATGAGAAAAAAACGGAAGTCTTAAGGTATAAATATGGGATTCTCTGTCCTCCTTGTGATTAGTCCGACCACACAGTGTGCGACAAATAGTCGCGTGATGCGATCCAAGCAGAATTGTAACTTTCAACCACCATGGTCAATGGTCATCAAGTCACGTGACATAATGAATGACTCTGATTGGCTAAAACTCTTGGGCCGCGTCGTGAACCTTTCCACATGTCACGAGTCGGTCGTAGGAGACTCAACACCCGTCGTCTGCGAGTCAGCCGTGCAACTGCTTGCGACT
>NMRB01000153.1:286922-297304 GCA_002633025.1 Notospermus geniculatus
GGGCACCTCTCCCACGTGGACAGACTACTCACCTAACTCTGTGTAATCTGCTCCCGTACATGAAATCAATACTAGTAAAGTGGACAATAAAACATCAACAATCATTTCTCGTTTAAGAAGTTTTATCCAGTTTCAAGATCTGAAATGAGAAAAAACGGAAGTCTTAAGGTATAAATATGGGATTCTCTGTCCTCCTTGTGATCAGTCCGACCACCGGGGTGTCCACAGAGTGTGCGACAAATAGTCGCGTGATGCGATCCAAGCAGAATTGTAACTTTCAACCACCATGGTCAATGGTCATCAAGTCACGTGACATAATGAATGACTCTGATTGGCTAAAACTCTTGGGTCGCGTCGTGAACCTTTCCACATGTCACGAGTCGGTCGTAGGAGACTCAACACCCGTCGTCTGCGAGTCAGCCGTGCAACTGCTTGCGACTCGTTGCAAGGTGTCCACATTTCACGACGCGACGAATAACCGCGTCGCAGTGAGTTGCCTCGCATCGAGTCGCACATAGTGCGGACATAATTCCGTGCCCAGAACGTTGAAAACGTTGAGAAGCTTGTGTCGGACCTTGTGAGGAGGTTAATACAAATACAAGATGGAAATGGTTACCGATTCTGCCGAGGACGGACACGGTTGTGACTAATCAAATCACGTCACGAACGTAATGTATTATGTAGTGATTAATTCATCATTTACTGTGACTGAAGGCGGATGTTTATGCTCATATCGACGTCCTAAAGATCAAATCAGCACTCAAAAAGCCATAACATAGCTGACTTCTTAGCCCCGTTTATCAATTAGCTTTATTTGGATCAATTGACTCGAACTTCTAAACGACCAAATTGCGTTTACTACTTTTCATGTAGAAAAATCTCAGATAATAGTTGCGTATGTTCAGGCGCCTATACACGATATAAGTGACGCAAACGGCTGCCCATGTATTTCTACGGCTCCGTTGGCCAAAAAGTCAACTCGCGCAGAAAACCCTCAAAACCCGAAACACGGATTGGACCTTGGACACGCAAATCCTTTGTCAGGCTGATAGTGAACAATAGGTTGCCCGCAAATGGACAATAGTAAGTTACGAGAGCGTCGTGAATAAGGTCCCAGGGGTAGCGAGCATAAAGAGGTCGTAACCCTACGTCAGGCCTAAACCACAGGCGTAGTGCAAGGGTCACAACGAGCACTACGCCTAGCTTAGGCCAGACGTAGGGTTACGACCCCTTTATGCTCGCTACCCTAGGTCCGTAAAAAATTGATCAAATTGACTTTTGCGTTGTCGTATCCGGAAAACTAGGGGCATACGGACTGAAAACGGACCGGATCCTTGCGCCAATGAATCACTCTTATACTTGGAAAGGCGCATTTCCATGATAAACTTTTGGTGTATGACCTTTTCCATGTCTTGCTTTCGATTTTAAGTAATAGTTTGTGATGTTTGCACCGTCGTCTTTTGATACTTTGGGGGGGGGGGCGATGGCAAAGCTCGACTGGGTCCTCCGAATCACCCTTCAAACCACATCCTCAGAACCAAGACAAGGGCAGGGGAGAGCTATGGGGCCATAAGTTTACACTTTGTGTGAAGTAGAAAATATTTTTCGCAGTTAAACTGTCCTTGGTTCAGCCTCCCCCTCGACCGCTCGAACCGTCAGATATTGACCGTTATTCTGGCGGTCCTGTCACACCACCGACACCAACGCCGAGGACTCCTGGTCCATTCTGAGACCCTTTTGCCAGTTTTCGAGGATGTGTGGTTTTGATCAGTTAGATCCCTGTCTTTCCCTTGGTAAGGGTTTCAAATTACATCAGTGCTGATGAAATGAATCCATTCCCCGGCAGACGCACTAAAAACTTGTTTATCTTTGAGAATTTTCAAGTGACGAACGACCCTTTCCTGTACGTGTAGATATTCTCTCCAAAGTGTAGGCTGACAATTTGGGACATTAGCTAAACAACCTTAAAAAAGACGATTAAGGATTCTACTCACCGGACCGGGTGTTCAGGGAGTTCCAATTCTTTCGTCATCAGACCTGTGATGGATGAAAAAGATCTGAAGTTTCACATAAATTGCAGCCTATTAAACTAATTAGGCCGCAGTATGTTTTGTGTTGATAATTATCCTTCTGCCTGACTTGAACCGGTGAGAATGCATCAACAACTAACTTATGCAGAAGGCCTGTCCTATTCACCGTATGAATAATCGATCTGGCTACACGGCATGTTTATGAATTCCAACATCACTTCCAAAACGGCCGCCGACTTGGTTCTCTCAAGAAAGCATCCGGTGTGGCACATCCCCCGAACGGAAGGCAAATTGTCCGCTGACGTTCGACTGCTGCTGAGGCGAAGCCGCCGTCTACGCTCTTGAAATAGGTCACCTAAACAACGTTTAATTTTGCAATGCGTAAGAACTTTTACCTGTGGCTCGTCAATTATCAATGATTTATTCTATCATGGGCTTAAATAGAAACAGGTTGCCGTGACGTAAATTATCCGGTGGCGAGGAGACCAGTCCGCAAAAATTAGCCCAATTTTCTGTGTGGCCAACTGTACGACTGTTATATCGATGGTGATCAATGGGAGAGAAGATGTTTTAAGTAGTTTGAAGCTGATCCGATCATCAGTAATGATCATCTCTCGCTAAATGTGACCCCAGGGCGGCTCAGTCTACCGATTCCCGGCTCAGCTGAAGATTAAATATTTTTTTCCTCTTGGCTTCCCCATCATGCCGATTACGCTGCTAAAAAGTTGACTTTGGCAAAATATTTTGATTGCAATAAGAAAATGACGTGGACGCACAAACTAGTATCTGTAATTGACTCTGTATATTCGGCCTCGTGGAGTTTGTGTTCATCATTATCTGTAATTGACTCTGCACATTCGGCCTCGTGCACAGTTTGTGTTCATCAGTATCTGTAATTGACTCTGCACATTCGGCCTAGTGCAGAGTTGGTGTTCATACACGTATCTGTAATTGACTCTGCACATTCGGCCTCGTGCAGAGTTGGTGTTCATACACGTATCTGTAATTGACTCTGCGCATTCGGCCTCGTACACAGCTTGTGTTCATACACGTACATGTATCTGTAATTCACTCCATACACGCTGCCAAGTGTACAGCCTCCTGTAATTGACTCCGACATGCACAGATTCACGCCCACCACAGCATGAAAAACACCTTTTTTTTAACGATCAACGGAGAGCGTCTTAGGAAGCCATGTCGTGTGGCCAGATGCTGCGAACCGATACCTTGTTGTTACTGCTTGTCTTAAATCCGGCAACAGGTCATGAGCCAGTGACATCTCAGGTGCAATTTAAACAACACAAAGTAACAGAAGACGAATCAGAATGTTTGCCATGTAGTTGACATCAGACTATAGTCACCCTTCGTTTAATTACTTCTCATTTACTCAAACTACCAGTTACATTAGTTAAAGAGCCCGCAATATACATGTGAACATATAATACGAAGAAAAATGAGCAGTTATGTGGAAAGACTTGTACAGCAGACAGTCTATTTACACGTACACATTCTATTGTTGCCAACTTTGTTATCACATTTTGACAAATTGTCGAATAAACGTGAAACTTTATCAAACGAAAATGTTTCAAAACATGAATTGGTCTAGGTTCTTCACTGACGTCACAACGGTCACGTGACTGCAAAGAATGAGCCATGTTGGGCGTCAAATGGCCAGCGACGACGTCAAAACTATCACGTCATGACATTTTGACGTAACGATTTGTGTGTTGATGCTGTGTTCATGGCGTGACGTCGCTTGACATTTTGACGGCCAATATGGCGGCATCGTGTCGTCATGGAAACGTGACGTCACGTGAAGAACCTCTATTGGGTCGGGCGACGCCGTCCGTCTTCGGTGTTAACTTCCACTGCAATCGACCGTCGTCGGGCGTCATCTGACATCGGTCCCTGATGGAGGACAACGTCAACTCATCAAAACGTGAATCCACTGACGCGTTTTCACGCTGCGCTTTCCTACTTTCACAGTCAATAACCAATAACAAAGTCCTCCTCGCGCCTTATGTCGTCTGTTGTCTGTGAAATCGCCGCGTTTTCCCGCTCTCCGCCTCGCACATCTCGCCAGTGGGTTCAGGCGTTTACAGAAAATGAAATGAAAACGGATGGCACGATAAAAGCCTCGTACTTTGAAGAGTTGTCAGTGTCCACTGCCGCAGGTTTACTTCTGACCATACTTGTAGTCATAACACCCATTCACATAAACACTAAGAATCGAAGCTTTCGCCGGATTGTAGGGTACATCCGAGAAAACATTGAGAATCTCAGGGCGATATGTCACAACCACAGAAGCCACGGGGAACCTCGAATCAAATTCCATCTCCCCTGGTGTAGCGAACGTGGCCTCTGACAGGACTCGACCGTCCTTTCTTGTGGCAGACACTCTGTATGGCCCGTTGATGTCGTCCACCCGGATCCGTATACCGACCGGAAGTTTGCCCCCTCGCCTAAGATTAATGGTAAAAACCTCCTCTTGCTCCGCCACGCGAGTGGCTATCAGGTTGGTATAGCATTCCTCCGCTGCAAGAAAAATGAACTACATGGCTAAGACTAAACTGTAATATTCCACCCAATGCGGCTGACAACAACAGAAATGAAATTAAACGGTAGATACACGCAGCTGAGAAAGAATTAAACTTGTGTAGAGTTCACGGTGGCATAGAGTTACACGGTGACATAGAGTTACACGGTGGCATAGAGTTACACGGCGGCATAGAGTTACACGGTGGCATAGAGTTACACGGTGGCATAGAGTTACACGGTGGCATAGAGTTACACGGTGGCATAGAGTTGCACGGTGGCATGGAGTTGCATGGTGGCATAGAGTTGCACGGTGGCATAGAGTTGCACGGTGGCATATAGTTGCACGGTGGCATAGAGTTGCACGGTGGCATAGAGTTGCACGGTGGCATAGAGTTGCACGGTGGCATAGAGTTGCACGGTGGCATATAGTTGCACGGTGGCATATAGTTGCACGGTGGCATATAGTTGCACGGTGGCATATAGTTACACGGTGGCATAAATTTACACGGTGGCATAGAGTTACATGGTGACATAGAGCTATATCGTGTCAAATAAAAATAATGGGCTTACGGGAATATTTCTCGTCTCCAGCGGTCGTATAAGACACCAATAAGGCAATGATCGCGTAGGTGAACATCTTTAAATTCTGCAATGAAGAAAAAAAAGTGAGTGGAACAGTAAAAAAGTCCATTAAGGCATATGATACAATGCACATGGGATCCGCTCACCTCTGACTTATTCTCAAATCCGCTTTAGTTCGAGATCCTAAAGGCCCGTTTCCACTACAGAGGTTTCCGGCCCGGTTTGCGGCGCCGGAGCGGTTTTCACAGGAATTGGGATAATTAACATGCCATGACGGGGTGTATTGTTAAACCATCCAACGATTATCCAAAACCCTGTGAAAACCGCTCCGGCGCCGCAAACTGCAGCCAAAACCGGTCTAGTGGAAACAGGGCTTTTGAGCGGTTTCCACTACAACGGTTTCCGACGAAGTGATGCGGTTTTCACAGGCACAGGGATAATTCACACGCGAAATGATTTGCTGAACTGTCGAAGGACACTCCAAACCCTGTGAAAACCGTAACACTCACCGCGGCGGAAATTGCTAACAGTGGAAACAGGCCTTTAGAAGAGCCAGCGAAGATTACAAAAACCTAAAATAAACATAAGCCCAAGCATACAAATATACCGCGATCCTACCTCTGTTCTGGTGAATCTCTCAGGCCGTAACGTCACGCAACAATCTGGGAACACTTCATCAGTACATGCTTTATAGGCTTTCAATCATGGCAAAAGAGTCAAATAATTAGGGTAATAGAGTCACTTTGTCATCGGCTGCGCATTTACTTGTAAAACAACAACTATGCATAATAGGTGACTGCAATACAGGTCAATTACAGCCCCGACATCATGATTTTTAAGGACAATCGCTCCAATTTTTCGACCTTTCAATGGTTGCAAAAACAATCATCACCAGTTACGATTCGCGTCATCCAGAAAGTCAACAGCTTTCATAAAGCGATCCCATGCAATTTGTGTGGATCCATCTCATTTTTTTTCCATTGGAATGCTGCACTAACGTTGCTCAGTTCAAAAAATGAATGGTTCATGACGGTGTACTCTTCACCTCGTCATGTTTGACTCTGCGAAGAGTCCTATGCGTCATGTTGGCTCTTCCAGCGTCTGTCGTGAGAGGGCGCCACACTCGTATAGTCGACTCCTGTTGTTGCTGCTGTCGTGTATTCGGAATTTAGGACAGGTGTGGCTCGAGAAAAATTTCGCCTGGAACTTTGTTCTAGATATTGGATATTTTATTACTTCCATGGTTTCTATGATATCTTCCTTGTGGAGGTTCTATCCCCCGGTGACTGGTGATATCATCAACAAAAACACTCAGGAAGTCATGGGTTCATGCTTGCAATCTACAGATTTTATTCGACTGTTTTTAATACATCGAATTGAAGTGGTTCAATAGATTTGACTACAATATGGCGTTGTCGATATTTTGGTGATTTTTCTACCAATTTCATCGCCTTCTATACCGATGTCGGTCCGTGTCGTCATCCTTAAATGATCGGCTGGGAAGGACTGTGGGAGCTGAAAACAGAGATGAAGTGACTGTGTGATGAAGAAATGCCGAGATGCAGACAGCAGATTACTCCCTGCTCAGCATCAATGATACCACCCCTGAAATACGTGCGCGACTTACTATATCGATATAATAGTCGACTGAAGGCCCGTTTCCACTACAGCGGAGTGGCGCCGCGGTTTGCGGCGAGCGGGCGGTTTTCACAGGCATTGGGATAATCAATAGGCCATTGTATTGTTAAACCATCGAAGGATTATCCAAAGACCTGTGAAAATCGCACCGCTCGCCGGAAACCACCGCGGAATCCGCTATAGTGGAAACGGGCCTTTCAGAGGTATTTGTTCACTCCCCACCGCGCTGCTTCCATCCGAAAGTTTCACCGCAATCCGGGCATTTATACCTACCGAATCAACAGAGGTTACAGGTGACTGGACAATCTGCCAAATCCGCAGTAAATTCATGGCAATAGTTGGGGAAGACCCCTGGGAGCCATAAACATTGTGGCCCCTCCTCAGTTGCTGGACAGTCGACTGAAAAGAAATTGAGAGAAAGTGAATGATCCGCGAACACGGTTGAGGTCAGCGTCATTACAGAGTTTTCGCAAATCCCCCGAAACGCCAACGCCAACGGCCCGAACGTCTGTCCTTTTGTTCGGTGCTCTCTTCGTGGTATTGAACAATTGGTTTGGCGTTCGCTTTGGCATTTCGGGGGCTTTGCGAAAACTCCCTATAAGATTAGAAACAACATGTAAAGTCTGGCAACATCTATCTTCGACCTAATGGAATGCGGAAGTCATGTAATGTGGCAGAGCTTTGCGGTTTTTAATCATGCCTGTCGATCATTTGTGGTCTTCCCCTATTGTTCGCGCTGTCCACTGGTTATTCAATAGCCACGTGTGATTAAATGTCCGTGGAAAATCCAACTATCAATTTCCAACTTCCGCATTCCATTGGGTCAAAGTTAAGCCGGTGACAGACTAGCGCGACGCCGCGCGGAGCTAAGCGTTTTCTTTTGTGTTTTCAGGCACCACTGAGCACCATGTGCTGTGGAGCGCAAAAACACAAAAGAAAACGCGTCGCTCCGCGTCGCGTACGCACTAGTCTGTCACCGCCTTTAGATGTTGCCAGACGTTTTAAACGTTTTTCCGTGAGGCCCGTGTGCCAGTGTGACATTACAATAGATTGGCGGAATAAGCGACAATGAGCGACACACAGAGAAACAGTGAGGGCCGTATTCAAAAAGGGTGATCATCGCGCGATTAAGACTTACACGAGTGTAACGTCACAAAATTCACCATGCATTTGACGAAGTTTCACACGCCTAAAGGCGGTGACAGACTAGTGCGTACGCGACGCGGAGCGACGAGTTTTCTTTTGTGTTTTTGCGCTCCACTGCACATGGTGCTCAGTGGTGCCTGAAAACACAAAAGAAAACGCGTAGCTCCGCGCCGCGTCGCGCTAGTCTGTCACCGGCTTAAGTCTTAGGCCGGTGACAGACTGGCGCGTACGCGACGCGCACGCAGCACTTTTCTTTTGTTGTAGGTGTACTCTGCTGTGAAATAACAAAAGAAAAGTGTTGCGTGCGCGTCGCGTACGTGCTAGTCTCTCACCGCCTTTAAACACCCTTTTTGTACATGTATACAGCCTTATGTCTGTTTCCCAGTGTGTTCCGAACAATAGGAATCACACAGTAAAATGGCCACACCACCTGGTTTACATGGAGGTATACGGTATACGGACACGCTGGCGAACAGAGGTTTTATGGCCACGAACCCTTTATTAGGTCATTGTTCGTCATCATGTTCATACGGGAGAATCCAGCTTACCTCAACGCGAGTCCATGTCATAAAAATTTTCTAAGTTGTAATAATACCGTAATATAGAGGGATAGCATAACGGTAAATGGAACTTACAAAATTTTTATGACCTGGACTCGCGTCGAGGTAAGTTGGATTCCCATATATCGTATCCCTCTATGTGAACTGAGCCTAGTACCATGACCCGCTCCAGAAAAGAGAGGTGACCGAGAATCTCGAGATGGGAATCGTACTCACAGCTGCATTTTCCTTTCTTGAGCCATGTCTTACCCGCGGGGCACTCACACTTGCATGTCTTCACATTCATTTTGCCATTATTGTGGCATTCCTTCCTCCGGCAATCTTATCACCATTCCAGTTGAAATAATAGAAAGTAGACGCATATTAAATACGCGCCAGACTGTAGTTGAGTTCAGTTTGTTTCCGCTTCGTTGGTCACGGCGCGGAAAAAAACAATGCTTTCGAGCGTTTCCGCGCACGGTAACGCGCCAATGGAAAGCAGGCCTAACAAGCTCTATCGCAAGCCTTGTGATTGGTTGAGCCAGAGCTCGCGCGAGACTTTAGTGAATTTCTTACGTAGCGCTATCATTGGGTCCTAAATTACAAGCTTTATGATTGGTCGATCCGCATCGGCCAATGTTATTGATTTAGTTAACAGATGATGCCAGGAAATGAGCAAGAACCTTAAAATTGGTTTTTAATATTGCAATGTCGGTGAATTACCTACCGCAAAGGCCTTGGTTTGTTTTCTTCTTCTTGCAGGACGATCCCATTGTTGAACCTTTCACGTAGGGCGTTTCCAGTTTGTTTGCAGCGTTGCCCCTGGAAACAGATTTGATGGGCCGTATTTTAGAACGCTCTATATTGTTCTCGATGGTTTTAAAATAGACTGAAGGTCGACCTTTACGTTGAGGAACGTTCTAAAATACCAGCCTACATGTATGAGTTTAAGGAATCAAAACAGAACGGAGGACGTGAATCTTTTGTACACAGTTCTTCTTGGGATGGAAACATCCTGAGAAAATCAGAAGGTCTCAGCCATGTCAGCGCTTGCTCCCTCCATCTCTGACCGCGCACAAGTTTGCGATGATGTAGGGATCAACGAGCCCTGCTTGATTACCTCAGGATGGATGGACGGGTCCACCGACGTTCGGTTGTTTACTTACGCAGGTCCGTAATTACAGATGTAGAGAACGTATTCGCCCCCATCTGGTGCTTTACAATAGGCGTGGCCACAACCAATCTTGTTCGACGCAGCCCAAACCATCTGCAGATGCAAAGCAAATGAAACTGCTATTATCTTTAATATAATGCGTCCAAATCGCTTGAAAATAAGGATATCTGCTGCAGATACATACAATATGGTGTCACTGGGATTTAGTAGGTTAGGCGCCTCTCCTTGGCAGAGACGGCCCCTTTCTTCTGCCGGTCGTTTTCGGTGCTTACCCTCCGTGCAGATCGGGGACAGAGAGCCTTACCTGGGTGTAATGTTGCCATTGCTTTTTTTCGCTGCTGCCACCTCCATATTTAAAGTTCGGTTTCTCCTCGTCGCCCCACATCTTCATTGCAAGGGTCCAGTTGAGAGCGCCCCAACGGCCTGCTCGGTTCTGTCCGAGAGCATAACGATCTGGAATGAATACGGATGAATGAAAATGCAGCAGTGGATTCCTGGCTTTGCTAGCATCGCTCAGTGGCAGATCCAGGAGTTACCGAACGGGGGGTCGTGGAATGGGCAAACCCCATTCCATGAGCAGCGAAGGCGCGAAGCCCCGAAAATTTGTGGGTTAAACTGCCGGAAACGCGATTTCCTGGCACCTAGGCATGCCAAATTGAACTTTCTTTTCCCTGAAAATCAGGGGTCTGATTATATATATGCCTTCCAAAATTTTTGCTGCTCGGCGGCTGAACG
>NMRB01000153.1:314917-354937 GCA_002633025.1 Notospermus geniculatus
ATATCTCCCCAGCCCTTCCATTTCCCTACAAATCTGCATTTGCTAATAAATACTTATAACCACAGATCCCTGTCAGCTGCCCTGCATTCAGAGAGACTTTTCACTAAAGTCTCTCTGAATGCAGGGCAGCTGACTACCATCCACATTCCCCTCCCAGTCACCAAAAATATCAACACCACAACTAACGTTCAAGACTACTGGATTGGCTGATATCAGAGAACAAACGTGTACCAAGAGAAGCTTCGTTTTAATTCACTATACACAACACAGATGGAAAGGGTTTGCTATGATAGTTTCAATGCGTCGATTACCGGATCATAACTTTTCAGTGAGAGAAGTTTTGATTAGTTCCACAGTTTAATCCGTGGTAACATTTCTGCCGACACTTGCGACAATACGACAGGTAGAGGACAATGTAGTCCACAACATCAGACTTGCAACCGAACGTGAATACTGACGTGGTCACGAGAGAGCAAGCTTTTCGAAATGTCAGGATTTAATCCACGGGATGGTTTGTCGTCAGTGGGACAAAGGGAAAGTTTTCATGTGGAATGTTATTGCAGCTCCTCCCGAGCGTTTGTCAGCTGTTAGTGAAATGATAGCAGATAATAGAGAGAACAAGTCTTTGAAACTTCATGACGTGTCATTATTCCACCGATGTGTCCGATCAATGAACACAATGTAGCTCACGATTAAGTTATAGTGTAAGAGGAATGGAAGTCCTGGGAATGCAGGTCCGAGTTACAATGTGTCTGCTGTTGTAAGGTAATCTTCGAATTGTCATGGTTTCCAAAGCCATCCAAATTGGAAAACCGGACTGAAATGGGCGACTTTACTGCCGTTAGAGGGCGCCTGTTATCGGAACAAAATTATAGACGTAAGCCATGGCGTCCACGTCATTACGGATGACGCCCTGGCGTGCATTTCTTCTCTGTGACGTCAAATTCCCATGACGTCTTAGGACTGCTAACTGGTGGTGGCCTCTAATGGCGAAAAGTCTCCCATCGGATTCCAGGGGTTCTAAGATTCCTGTTATACCGACCGTTTTCATGGAATGTTGCGGGCGTGCAAGAGTGGTTTGTGGTCAAAAACATGGAAGTTCAGCCAGAAGCGATCGAAAGGGAACCCATAATTGGTCACTGGAAACCAACTCGGTGTCAAATAACCTAACAGACTCGAAATAAACAAAAAATCTATTTACGCACTTTGTTGTTCGGATCACATCACCGAGATCGATAATGATGCAATTAGTTGTGGGTGTGTAAAACTAACGTCATATTACCTTTAATTAGTGTGGCTTTAACTCGATCACTGTCATCTACTAAATCGACAAACTTTGACCCGCCATTGAAAAACGAGTGGATCAGGTCGATTGTTTCAGACGTGAGCGTGGTCCATTCTAATTAGTCATTGCTATCGCAGAAGATTCCTATTTCAATGCAATTAAAGAAAAGGTGACAGCATATAAACCCATGTTGAGTGGTTCTGGTCAGAATCAAAATGGCCGCCGTCACGGACCTGTGGCCGCTGGCTGCAGAGGCAACTGCAGGTGACAAGGACAACAACACGAATTTCCCAACTATTCCATCAGGAAAGGTCAAGGACGAACTGACTGCTTTCGTCACCCAGGCTGTCTTCAATTTTATCTCTTTATACATCACACCGCTGATCCTCGGTCCAGGTCTTATTGGTAACACTCTGTCTATCCTTGTAATGCAGCGGCCACGATATACAACCTCGTCCACATGGGTATATCTACGATTTCTTGCATTCTGGGACAACATGTTTATCGTATTTTACGGGATACAAGGTTACGTATCGAAATTCGTCCCTCTGCAGAGCATACTGGGAAGTTTCTTTTGTAAGGAGTATTACTATTTCGCCGGAGCATCAAATTCGACATATTACGGCGTCTTATTCATGACCGTTGATCGATTCTGCGCCGTCTGGTGGCCATTGAAGGCAGCAACAATGTGCACGAAGAAGAAGGCGAAAATTACATGCGTGTGCATTTCCTTTTTAATGATGGTGGCGTTCTCGCCACAACTCACGCGTGAGTTGTTGACTGACGAGAGTTTGGCAGATAGAGATCGCTGCCCGACGAATCCAAGATGGCTGGAAGAACCTATGTATGTCTTCCTGACCGTTTTCATCATGATGGCATCGCCGAGCCTCGTTTTCATTTTCAATATTTTCATCCTATCCGCCATAAAACGGAACCGGAAGGAGAGGAGCGAAATGACCGGAAATCAGCAGAAGGAAACTTCGAAGGAGGCGAACATGGATGCGCTGCTTCTTGCCGTCTCCTGGGCCTTCTGCGCATGTCTGTTCCCGTTTACTCTCGATTATTTCACATTCCGATACATCGCTAAACCAAAGAACGCCGACCAAGTCATGGGGCGTAAATTATGTTATGAATTTATCCGTCTGCTTATTTTAATCAACAGTAGTATCAATTTCTACTTGTATTGTCTCTCGTCATCAAAATTCCGCCAGGATTTGGTCAAGATTTTCAAAGGAAACATCGGGAGAGAGAAAAATGCCAAAGGTGGCAGGAAATAACTTCATCGACGACCGATAGAGGGCGTTTGTAAAACGGTAAGACCGGCCGTTTTGACCTCGAGTCTTTTCTCTGGCAGTCAGTTCCTTATTCTGTAGAAGTTTAGGTAAGGCGAGTTCACTCTGTTTTGGTTCGGTCGAGAGAGACGTGCGACAGCTCCCTTCTGCGCCTCGAAGCAACATTGAGCGCCATCTGTCCCAGTTGGGTGAAAACAGTCAGGTGTAACGTTTTTTGAATGTTTCCCATCTGCCCGGGCCCATCTGTGAGTGTTCCACTACTCCGAAGGAATTCGATGATGATGATGATGATATTCATTCATCAGAGTAGGTAGGATGTGGGAGATACGTCTAAATGACCTTGTTTTGATGATAAACATGTTATTCCTTTACTTACCAGAGTCACACATCTTCGTTTCGATCATCCAAGGAAAACAGAAACGTTTATTTCAAAAGTCTCCAGATGGCGACGTGATCTGGTGGATGAATTACAGAGTGACGATAACGGTAAAAGTCCCGAGTTTTCGCCACAGAATGTTGCTATGAATGGACAGTAGCGCCGTGGGAGTGGAGCGGCAAAGACGGGAACCAGTCTACGGGACGGTCTCTCAAACTCTCTGTGATCGAACTTACAAAATGTCTGCTCGATCATTTGCCCTAATTTTTAAATGAATTGAATAAAGCGTGATTCATTGGGGTACGGATCCGGTCCGTTTTCAGTCTGTTTGCCCAAAGTTTTCCGGATACGACAACGCAAAAGTCAATTTGATAGATTTTTACGGACCAGGGCCCATGTTCCCGAAGTCATCGTTCGGTTAACGATGTCGTTAAAACTGGAAAAATGCATAGCGTAACGATATCGTTAACCTTACGACGGCTTCGGGAACATGGGTCCTGGGCCCATGTTCCCGAAGCTTTCGTTAGGTTAAGGATGTCGTTAAACTGGTAAAATGCATAGCGCAACGACATCGTTAACCTTACGACGGCTTCGGGAACATGAGTCCAGGACTCATGTTCCCGAAGCCGTCGTTAGGTTAACGATGTCGTTACGCTATGCATTTTCCCAGTTTTAACGACATCGTTAACCTAACGATGGCTTCGGGAACATGGCTCCTAAATCGGACAAAATGCGTGTGCCAATGAACCCCGCTAACAACTACATGTACATGTACTTTGCAAACCACAGTTCGAAATTAGTGGCACATGGCCAGAATATGGATAAATATTTCTTTATGCCACTTTCAATGCAAAACAAACAAAGACAACTCCCTTTGTGGACAGGTTACCGTAAATTTGATGGCGCCATTTTTGCTGTAACCGGAACCAGGTCCACATGATTATTTGTGTAATCGGTGATTTATCTATCCGATAATTACATATTTCGTTGACGAAGTTGACTTGCTTTATTTGACGGAAGACTCGATCCCGCCATCGACTCGATCCCGCCATCGACTGGCATGATGATCCTCTGTGAAAACATACTCTGATTCTTCACCGACCGCTAGATGCCGCTGTTTCGGTGAACGTGCAAATGCCTGGCGGGGCGGATCCACGATTTGGGAAAAGAGGGGGGGGGGGCCTATGCTTGAAACATTGAAATCTGCGGTGAATTTCAATGATTTGCTCCAAAATGCAGAATTTCACTGTCGATTTTACGGATTTGTTGGCCAAAAGGGTAGGCGAGCGCCCGGGGTGCCCCCTGGAATGACCTCTGCCCCCCAAATCTGCTTATTTGTATCATTGGCTGAGAACACTTGCAGCCTCCATCGTCCAGATCAACTGCCACTGTGTGCGGTTGACGAGGAACACCGGCGACGACCACTGGAAAAGTAGGCCTAGGATTGTATGTTTTTACAATTTCCCTGATTCCCGGTAGGACTTGAACCCTCTTCATCCACAACCACGGCCCACTACAGCCATACATCCTGGTTCCGCCCAGTGCTAAGGCAAAGAAGTGTCATCGGCCGGCGTGGAATTGGATATTTTAACATCAACAACAACGATTCCGTCTCGTGATGACGTATCCACGATAGAGATTATGAGGAGACTGTATTCAAGCATCGTTGTCGGTTAATCAGACGATGGGTTTGTGTGGAAGCACATAATCACCATAACAAGGAAGGAAACATACGGAATACAAAGTACATGTACAGGTATTTAGAGGTTACTTAGTCCCGTCACGTCTGCTCGCTCCAAAACAAACCCACATTTTTCCTGGTGACTTCAGTGTTTTTTCCCGTTCACTCTGTCTGGGAGAAACTGTTCCCGCTACTCTAACCTGTGTCTGTGCTTTTGATTCGTAAGTAAATTGATATTTGTGGCGAGATCAATACAATTTAGTTTTCATTTGGATTCAATTTGTTGTAGTTACGGGAAAAGAGATGACAATTACCGCCGCGTGGATGTGATTTTACCACATTCCGTTAATGTACCTCATTCCGTTAAGGTACAGGTGGATCTGTCGATTGTTATTCGGTTCGACATTGTTTCATTCACATGTAATGTACGTGTCTCATCTGATCCATCGGTTTTCAGCTTCTGATGCTCTCACGTAGTTATCACAAATCACACTAAAGTTAATATCCGGTCACTCCCAGTCATGTCTGATCTCCTAATTATCATGACGTCCTGACGGGTAAACCGCCCCTGCATTCGAGGTTTCACGCATGTGCACCATTACTCTTTGGTATAATTCGTTCTTGTCCGCCAACTTTCAGTTTGTCTGTAACATGGGAGAGTGCGCAGTGCATAGGAAAAAAATCACTGCATGTGACATCCATAACAGTCGATGATCAGTCAGTAGTAACGTGCTAAGTGCGAAATTATTGCTAGCCGCTTTGAACACTCCACAGTCGCGTTTAAAATGGTTCGCCATCCGTGGAGGGCCCTGGAGAGTTCTTGTACGGATTTGATTTCAGCTTCTGATCGATTCGTTTTAGTCCAAAACTATGGTATCCTGAAATCGTACACGACAAACGCTCATCTAGAAGTTGATCTGCCAATTTGCAGGGAACAAATGATTGGGTTCTCAAAGTTACCTTTAATGCACCACCTTTAAATCGTGATGTAGCAAAGTGGAATGGATGGTGATATTTAATTCTCTGATGACTTCAGTACTTTGGCCATTACGAGGATAGTGTCAACACGTAACACTGTGGGACTATTGGACTGGATAGATTATAAACATACACTGACGGGAAAGGTAAACTAGAGTGAATGAATGATTTGATCACGAATCGACCGCTGACTCCTATTCCTGTGAGAAACAATCATCGAAAAATTAGCCACTCATTTTCGATCAATGTTCAGTTACGGGAATAATTAGATGCCATCATATGGCGTGAGGTAAACGAGAGTTGACTGTTCGGTCCGTTTGATTGTAACCCGGGGTATTTAATTCTAAAGTGACTCAAACGACGGACCTGTTCATAAATTTATGAAATGTGCCGCGATCTAAAAACTGATTTGTAACGGCGTGGATAGGAACAATGATGATGTGCTGGCATATTTCTTGGTGTCCGGTGATCTGCCTTTTCCTCCTGATGGCGTCCGCGACCACCGCATCCCGACGTAAGTAAGATTCCTCCCGTAATCGTATCTAGGCCTACTTTAGGAGTGTCCGAAATTGATTTTCCAAACTTTTCGACTCCATTTCCAACTTTGTCCTACATGATGTTACAGCCGTGGTCCACACTCATGGGGGCTTCGGCCAACATTTCTTTGGTCGATCAACACGAACCGAACTAGGGGCTGCTCTCGGAACCCCCTGACACTGGAGCAGTACCGTTTTTTTCACTCACACCCAGAGAAATAATACTATTTTCTATTTTTTTGGTATCACACGATGTCTAACATAACAATGTCCTACATTTTGTATTTTGGTGATCAGTTTCAGCTGAAGGGAAGCTGATCCAGAAGTTGACGTCCTCTGAAGATTACGAACGATTCGCCGCCCCAAATAGTTACAATTATACAACAGTCAACTTCTCAATCCACGCCAGCAGGATGGTTGACATTGTGAGTTATACAATATATCATTTCATTTCAAGTTGTTACCGGTGTTGCGTTTTTTTCTGCTGCTCCGTGAAATTTTGCTGCTCGGAATCGGTAAACGTTCTTCCGCGCGTTTCTAATGGTTTATAACCCACGTTATACCGGTAATCATTTTCAAGATGTTAGCCTACATGTACGTACATTATATACGTGTACATCATGTACTTGTACATGTACATGTACATCATGATCGGAGAAACACCATACTAGTGTATCGCACCTCAAACCATCCGGAGGAAATCAGAACAAAAAAACGCTCACTCCTACGTCACCTTCGTGCGCGGTGACGTCACCTTCGTGCGGGTGACGTCACCTTCGTGCGGGTGACGTCACCTTCGTCCGCGGTGACGTCACCTTCGTGCGCGGTTACGTCACCTTCGTCCGCGGTGACGTCACCTTCGTGCGCGGTGACGTAGGAGCTCGTTCAGAAGTCGTGCTTTTCCGTTTACTTGACAAAAGGCAGGACACAAATTTGTGTTTTTCTGTTTCCAGGATGACAGGAACCAGGAGTCTAGTCTTGCATCCTATCTGATCCTGGTGAGTTCAAGATGTTAGGCCCACATGTTCATACAAGTAAATCCACTTCGTTCTGGTTTGGTATAGAAAAAACAGAGTGATACTTCATACACTCATGCAACTTTATGTTACACTCATGAAACATTATTTTACACTCATGAAACTTTATATTACACTCATGAAACTTTATGTTACTCTCACGAAACTTTATATTACACTCATGAAACTTCATGTTACACTCATGAAACTTTATATTACACTCATGAAACTTTATGCTACACTCATGAAACTTTATGTTACAGACATGGAATGACCCACGTCTGACGTGGAATGCTACAGAGCATGGCGTCACCGAGTTGTTATTTTCGTCTGAACAGATTTGGGTTCCAGACATTGGCCTTCACAATAGGTAATTAAAGGGGAAGAATGTGCCATGTGTAGAAGTTATTCATCCCTGATTATATGACGTATTTTCTGCCCTCGGTAGCTTCCACTGATCTTTTCTTACCTCAAAACCAACCATGTGAACCAGGTATTGTTGGCTGACATCTTCAACCTCAAAATGTCGCTCTCCCCCACCGTGGGTCACATTATTCCGTGAAATAAGCCGTTTCCTCAGTCAATGGCTCATATGAATAAAGACTAGCAAATGCTTTTACTTCAAATTTGTACAGCATTGCGTAGTGCATTTGTATTGCAAAATTCAAGTAAAAGCATTTACTAGTCTTTATTCATGTGACCTAATATGTCATTCCTTGATCTTTCAGCCTTGATTCAACATTTGACCTGGCGGATCAAAACAAATACAGGATCGCTGTGGCCTCCGACGGGACCGTGCAATGGTACCCAGGGAGTCTGTTCCGTATCCCTTGCGAACTAGACATGACCGACTTTCCGTTCGACGAACAGGAATGCTTCTACCGTTTTGGGAGCTGGTCACAGAGCGAAAGATACATCAGAATGAAAGCAGTATCAGAGAAAGTCCTGCTCAATACCGGGCACGTGGAGAACGGACAGTGGATGCCAATATCATCTCAAGTCCTTGATGAAATCTACAAACCAAATGAACTCCTCCCTGGCTGGTCCAGAGTCTGGGTCATCGTTAGACTAAAGAGGCGACCAGCCTTCTACATCATCAACCTTGTCATCCCGTGTATGGCGATTTCCGTGCTCGTTCTCATGGTCTTCTATATCCCGAGCGAGTCAGGAGAGAAAGTCTCTCTTGGTGTCACGATCCTCCTAGCCTTTTCCGTGTTCCAGTTGGTGATGGCTGACACACTGCCGAAATCGTCACATGACATGCCGATTATAGGTAAGTACACCTCTTTACATACCTAGTGGTCTTTTCAATGTTCTTCATCAGATGCGTTAAGTCGGAAGCACATTGAACAAAAATGACGAATGGCCCAAACTCATTTGCCAAGAATAGCTGCCATATTCTTGATCCCTGTGCGGGGTTAAAGGTGGGGGATCTGCCAAAAAGGTGAAGTTCGAGAGATACAATGATTGATATGTTAGTTATATGACCCGAGGTGTCAAGAGAGGCGCTCCCTTACCTTCCGAAGGACGCCATTCCAATCACCGTCCACAGATACAGCCTCGGTAAGGTAGTTCTTGGACTGTACATCAGCAGAGGGGGACCGAAACGGTAGGGAAGAAAAAGGCATGAGCTCCTCACGATGCTGTACCTGGGCATGTGCTGTATTAGAGTGGATAGTTTCAGGTCGGTGAAGATCAGTATATTTTTTCCAGTTATCTACCTCACGACGCTGATGATAACCTCGGCCTTGTCTACAATTCTGGCCGTGGTGATGCTGAACATCCACGGCAGATCCGGCAAGAAAGTCATGCCTATTTGGATGCAACGGGTCGTCTTCAACTTCCTTGCCCGTCTAGTCTGCATGGGAGAGGTGGCGAACCAATTCAGAGTCAAGCAGAAGGGTAAACTTGCCAGGAAGACGGCGAGGTTGAGTGCCGACGTGGTGCCGGCGATGTCGAATGGGACAGCACGGCCGGTGAAGTTCGTGAACACCAGTGAAATGTCCGTGAAGTCTGCAAGTCAAACGAACGATGGTCAGACCCAGTCTCCGGCGCCGACTAGATTCGTCAACCTCGGTGAAATGGCTCTTCAGGCCGCTAGTAAAACGAAAGAAGAACGGTCGACGAGTCCGAAACCGACAAAGTTCGCAAACCTCGGCGAGATGGCCGTTAAAGCCGCGAGCAAAACCAACAACGACTCGGGGTCGTCGAAAACAACGACGGACGCGTTTTCGCAACTTCTACAAGAAAAAAGGATGAAGAGAGAGAAGCAGGAAAGAGTGGAGAGGGAGGAACTGATGAGAATTCGATGGGTTTTGGCCAGTCGAATCATTGATCGGTTTCTCATGGTTATCTACTTCGTGGTGTACGCCGCGCTTACTTTAATCTGCATGGTGATCTTACCAAATATCCCCAAGCACAAACACGCGGAGGGCATACCGGATTTACCTGGAGGGTCAATATGACCGGTGAGATGGACGAAAACTGCTTTGACGATTTATAATGTCCGTCATAGTGACACACATAAAGACCTGTTTCATCAAATAAATGAATACATGTACATTGTGAATTCACTGATGCTGTTTCCATTTCCGTATAGGATCCCGTCACAGCTGATTGATAATGGAGGTCAGGTGAGGCTGGTAGTGACACCTTGTGGAGGGATCTTAGCGAGTGTTTTAATTTGGTTCTTTGCAGGTCAACCAATGGGCAAACTTCGTTTCTAACCGATCATTGTTTCTATGACTTCATCAGACGGTATTCAATAACTTGCGGCTACATGTATATGTATGTTCGACGTTGTGGTTCTATCCATTTATTTGTCTTGTGGATTTCCAAACAGCACAGCGTGACTGTCACTATTTGGTGGGATGAGATTAGATGAATTAGCCGGGTATGCATTTGTCATATTTCCCTAGCGTCATATTTCACAGACCAATGCGTCTTTCTGTATATAGGCCTACACGCCAAGTCATCACGTCAACACCATGTTGCTAATGGCCGGAACAGCTTTCATACTTTCTCTCCGCAAGCCTTTTAATGATTCGTGACATAGAATTCATGATATCATAATGTTAATCGGTAAATTTTTTATGAGACTGTCATATAACGGATCGTTATTATGTGTTATCTGTTTTGACATCCTTGTGTCCTCGGTTTGCCATTATGACAGTGTCATTAAAGCGAATCGCTAAATTGGATTTTGGTCGGGATGATTTCTGATTGGCCATAAAGCAAATAGATTTCATTGGCTTAGTACATGCAATTGACACTAGGTCAACACAGTTGGTACACAGTGATAATTAGACCGTGAAGTTCCCAGGCGGGACCAATAACAAACAGTAAAACCAGTGATTCAACTTCGGATGGAAAAAAACTGAAAAGTTGGATGTGAATATTGATGTGCGGCTTACGTGCCATTGCAATTCGTCCGTCTGCATGGGCGGGATTGACTCGGGCCGATGATTCTGTCCACGGTAGATCGTCATGTCTCCCTCGAGAGACCGAACCAAATCAAATCCGGTATCAATCACTCAGTGATGAGATCATAACGAGTCTGGACCGAACTAGTCCGAGGAGGGTTCCTGGAACTAGTGATGTATGACCGAGTCCTGATGGTGGGACATTGAACTCTTGACAATATCTGGTCCATTCATGGAGTCAAACATCGGAAGCATGGACTTCACACGGATTCTGCTCGCTGTCTTCTTTCTGGTAATGAAGACCCCGGAAACGTCTGGACGTAAGTGATTTTACCAAATGTCGTATTTTGATTTCTGTCTACGGAATGTTTTAAAAAAGCAACATAAGCTAATTTCTACTCTTTGGCCTCTTCTCGAGTTAACTCTTTCATAATTAGCGCCCCCAAGTGTGATAGCCAGTCACATATCCGAACATTTTGATGTAGACGAACAGAAGACGACCGTCAGTAAAGAGTTTTCGCAAAGCCCCCGAAACACCAACGCGAACGTCTATCCTTTTGTTCGGTGCTCTCTTCGTGGCACCGAACAATGGATTTGGCGTTGGCGTTGGCGTTTTCGGGGGCTTTGCGAAAACTCTCCAGTATAGGCGATTGTCGTGTGGTTGATTATGGCTCCCGATCAGATCAAGGAAAACAGAAACGTTTATTTCAAAAGTCTCCAGATGGCGACGTGATCTGGTGGATGAATTACAGAGTGACGATAACGGTAAAAGTCCCCGAGTTTTTGCCACAGAATGTTGCTATCATATGTGCGGGAATGGACAGTAGCGCCGTGGGAGTGGAGCGGCAAAGACGGGAACCAGTCTACGGGACGCTCTCTCTCAAACTCTCCGTAATCGAACTTACAAAATGTCTGCTCGATCATTTGCGCTAATTTTTAAATGAATTGAATAAAGCGTGATTCATTAGGGTACGGATCCGGTCCGTTTTCAGTCCGTTTGCCCAAAGTTTTCCGGATACGACAACGCAAAAGTCAATTTGATAGATTTTTACGGACCTGAATCGGACAAAATGCGTGTGCCAATGAACCCCGCTAACAACTACATGTACTTTGCAAACCACAGCTCAAAATTAGTGGCACATGGCCAGAATATGGATAAATATTTCTTTATGCCACTTTCAATGCAAAACAAACAAAGACAACTCCCTTTGTGGACAGGTTACCGTAAATTTGATGGCGCCATTTTTGCTGTAACCGGAACCAGGTCCACATGATTATTTGTGTAATCGGTGATTTATCTATCCGATAATTACATCTTTCGTTGACGAAGTTGACTTGCTTTATTTGACGGAAGACTCGATCCCGCCATCGACTTGCATGTTGATCCTCTGTGAAAACATACTCTGATTCTTCACCGACCGCTAGATGCCGCTGTTTCGGTGAACGTGCAAATGCCTGGCGGGCGGATCCACGATTTGGGAAAAGAGGGGGGGGGGGGCTATATGCTTGAAACATTGAAATCTGCGGTGAATTTTCAATGATTTGCTCCAAAATGCAGAATTTCACTGTCGATTTTACGGATTTGTTGGCCAAAAGGGAAGGCGAGCGCCCGGGGTGAGAACACTTGCAGCCTCCATCGTCCAGATCAAGTCCAGATCAACTGCCACTGTGTGCGGTTGACGAGGAACACCGGCGAAACCGCCACCACTGGAAAAGTAGGCCTAGGATTGCATGCTTTTACAATTTCCCTGATTCCCGGTAGGACTTGAACCCTCTTCATCCACAACCACGGCCCACTACAGCATACATCCTGGTTCCGCCCCGTGCTAAGGCAAAGAAGTGTCTTCGGCCGGCGTGGAATTGGATATTTTAACATCAACAACAACGATTCCGTTTCGTGATGACGTATCCACGATAGAGATTATGAGGAGACTTTTTTCAAACATCGTTGTCGGTTAATCAGACGATGGGTTTGTGTGGAAGCACATAATTACCATAACAAGGAAGGAAACATACGGAATACAAAGTACAGGTATTTACAGGTATCTTAGTCCCGTCACGTCTGCTCGCTCCTAAACAAAGCCACATTTTTCCTGGTGACTTCAGTGTTTTTTCCCGTTCACTCTGTCTGGGACTAGAGAGAATCTGTTCCCGGTACTCTAACCTGTGTCTGTGCTTTTGATTCGCAAGTAAATTGATATTTGTGGCGAGATCAATACAATTTAGTTTTCATTTGGATTCAATTTGTTGTAGACGGGAAAAGAGATGACAATTACCGCCGCGTGGATGTGATTTTACCACATTCCGTTAATGTACCTCATTCCGTTAAGGTACAGGTGGATCTGTCGATTGTTATTCGGTTCGACATTGTTTCATTCACATGTAATGTACGTGTCTCATCTGATCCATCGGTTTTCAGCTCATCTGATGCTCTCACGTAGTTATCACAAATCACACTAAAGTTAATATCCGGTCACTCCCAGTCGTGTCTGATCTCCTAATTATCATGACGTCCTGACGGGTAAACCGCCCCTGCATTCGAGGTTTCACGCATGTGCACCATTATCATGGGAGAGTGCGCAGTGCATAGGGAAAAATCACTGCATGTGACATCCATAACAGTCGATGATCAGTCAGTAACGTGCTAAGTGCAAAATTATTGCTAGCCGCGTTGAACACTCCACAGTCGCGTTTAAAATGGTTCGCCATCCGTGGAGGGCCCTGGAGAGTTCTTGTACGGATTTGATTTCAGCTTCTGATCGATTCGTTTTAGTCCAAAACTATGGTATCCTGAAATCGTACACGACAAACGCTCATCTAGAAGTTGATCTGCCAATTTGCAGGGAAATAAATGATTGGGTTCTCAAAGTTACCTTTAATGCACCACCTTTAAATCGTGATGTAGCAAAGTGGAATGGATGGTGATATTTAATTCTCTGATGACTTCAGTACTTTGACCATTACGAGGATAGTGTCAACACGTAACACTGTGGGACTATTGGACTGGATAGATTATAAACATACACTGACGGGAAAGGTAAACTAGAGTGAATGAATGATTTGATCACGAATCGACCGCTGACTCCTATTCCTGTGAGAAACAATCATCGAAAAATTAGCCACTCATTTTCGATCAATGTTCAGTTACGGGAATAATTAGATGCCATCATATGGCGTGAGGTAAACGAGAGTTGACTGTTCGGTCCGTTTGATTGTAACCCGGGGTATTCTAAAGTGACTGAAACGACGGACCTGTTCATAAATTTATGAAATGTGCCGCGATCTAAAGACTGATTTGTAACGGCGTGGATAGGAACAATGATGATGTGCTGGCATATTCCTTGGTGTCCGGTGATCTGCCTTTTCCTCCTGATGGCGTCCACGACCACCGCATCCCGACGTAAGTAAGATTCCTCCCGTTATCGTATCTAGGCCTACTTTAGGAGTGTCCGAAATTGATTTTCCAAACTTTTCGACCCCATTTCCAACTTTGTCCTACATGATTTTACAGCCGTGGTCCACACTCATGAGAGCTTCGGTCAGCCTTTCTTTGGTCGAGCAACGTGAACCGAACTAGGGGCTGCTCCCGGAACCCCTGACACTGGAGCAGTACCGTTTTAAGAAATAATACTATTTTCTATTTTTTTGTATCACACGATGTATAACATAACAATGTCCTACATTTTGTATTTTGGTGATCAGTTTCAGCTGAAGGGAAGCTGATCCAGAAGTTGACGTCCTCTGAAGATTACGAACGATTCGCCGCCCCAAATAGTTACAATTATACAATAGTCAACTTCTCAATCCACGCCAGCAGGATGGTTGATATTGTGAGTTATACATGTACATTTCATTTCAAGTTGTTACCGGTGTTGCGTTTTTTTCTGCTGCTCCGTGAAATTTTGCTGCTCGGAATCGGTAAACGTTCTTCCGCGCGTTTTTAATGGTTTATAACCCACGTTATACCGGTAATCATTTTCAAGATGTTAGCCTACATGTACATTATATACGTGTACATCATGTACTTGTACATGTACATGTACATCATGATCGGAGAAACACCATACTAGTGTATCGCACCTCAAACCATCCTGAGGAAATCAGAACAAAAAAACGCTCACTCCTACGTCACCTTCGTGCGCGGTGACGTCACCTTCGTGCGGGTGACGTAACCTTCGTGCGGGTGACGTCACCTTCGTGCGCGTTGACGTCAACTTCGTGCGCGTTGACGTCACCTTCGTGCACGGTGACGTCACCTTCGTGCGCGGTGACGTAGGAGCGCGTTCAGAAGTCGTGCTTACCGATGTTGGATATTTCAATACTTTCCCGAACTGTTCCGTTTACTTGACAAAAAGCAGGATACAAATTTGTGTTTTTCTGTTTCCAGGATGACAGGAATCAGGAGTCTAGTCTTGCATCCTATCTGATCCTGGTGAGTTCAAGATGTTAGGCCCACATGTTCATACAAGTAAATCCACTTCGTTCTGGTTTGGTATAGAAAAAACAGAGTGATACTTCATACACTCATGCAACTTTATGTTACACTCATGAAACATTATTTTACACTCTATGAAACTTTATGTTACACTCATGAAACTTTATATTACACTCATGAAACGTTATGTTACATTCATGAAACTTTTTGTTACACTCATGAAACTTTATGTTACACTCATGAAACTTTTTGTTACACTCATGAAACTTTTTGTTACACTCATGAAACTTTATGTTACATTCATGAAACTTTTTGTTACACTCATGAAACTTTATATTACACTCATGAAACTTTATGTTACACTCATGAAACTTTATGTTACACTCATGAAACTTCATGTTACACTCATGAAACTTTATGTTACACTCATGAAACTTTGTTACACTCATGAAACTTTATATTACACTCATGAAACTAACGTTATGCTACACTCATGAAACTTTATGTTACAGACATGGAATGACCCACGTCTGACGTGGAATGCTACAGAGCATGGAGTCACCGAGTTGTTATTTTCGTCTGAACAGATTTGGGTTCCAGACATTGGCCTTCACAACAGGTAATTAAAGGGAAAGAATGTGCCATGTGTAGAAGTTATTCATCCATGATAATATGACGTATTTTCTGCCCTCGGTAGCTTCCACTGATCTTTTCTTACTGTTGTAGCTCAAAATCAAATATCTGAACCACTCAAAATGTCGCTCCCCCACCGTAGGTCACATTATTCCGTGAAATAAGGTGCTTCCTCAGTCAATACATGTATGTCATTCCTTGATCTTTCAGCCTTGATTCCACATTTGACCTGGCGGATCAAAACAAGTACAGGATCGCTGTGGCCTCCGACGGGACCGTGCAATGGTACCCAGGGAGTCTGTTCCGTATCCCTTGCGAACTAGACATGACCGACTTTCCGTTCGACGAACAGGAATGCTTCTACCGTTTTGGGAGCTGGTCACAAAGCGAAAGATACATCAGAATGAAAGCAGTATCAGAGAAAGTCCTGCTCAATACCGGACACGTGGAGAACGGACAGTGGATGCCAATATCATCTCAAGTCCTTGATGAAATCTACAAACCAAATGAACTCCTCCCTGGCTGGTCCAGAGTCTGGGTGATCGTTAGACTAAAGAGGCGACCAGCCTTCTACATCATCAACCTTGTCATCCCGTGTATGGCGATTTCCGTGCTCGTACTCATGGTCTTCTATATCCCGAGCGAGTCAGGAGAGAAAGTCTCGCTTGGTGTCACGATCCTCCTAGCCTTTTCCGTGTTCCAGTTGGTGATGGCTGACACACTGCCGAAATCGTCACATGACATGCCGGTTATAGGTAAGTACACCTCTTTACATACCTAGTGGTCTTTTCAATGTTCTTCTTCAGATGCGTTAAGTCGGAAGCACATTGAACAAAATGACGAATGGCCCAAACTCATTTGCCAAGAATAGCTGCCATATTCTTGATCCCTGTGCGGGGTTAAAGGTGGGGGATCTGCCAATGTTAGTTATATGACCCGAGGTGTCAAGAGAGGCGCTCCCTTACCTTCCGAAGGACGCCATTCCATTCACCGTCCACAGATACAGCCTCGGTAAGGTAGTTCTTGGACTGTACATCAGCAGAGGGGGACCGAAACGGTAGGGCAGAAAAAGGCATGAGCTCCTCACGATGCTGTACCTGGGCATGTGCTGTATTGGAGTGGATAGTTTCAGGTCGGTGAAGATCAGTATATTTTTTCCAGTTATCTACCTCACGACGCTGATGATAACCTCGGCCTTGTCCACAATTCTGGCCGTGGTGATGCTGAACATCCACGGCAGATCCGGCAAGAAAGTCATGCCTATTTGGATGCAACGTGTCGTCTTCAACTTCCTTGCCGGTCTAGTCTGCATGGGAGAGGTGGCGAACCAATTCAGAGTCAAGCAGAAGGGTAAACTTGCCAGGAAGACGGCGAGGTTGAGTGCCGACGTGGTGCCGGCGATGTCGAATGGGACAGCACGGCCGGTGAAGTTCATGAACACCAGTGAAATGTCCGTAAAGTCTGCAAGTCAAACGAACGATGGTCAGACCCAGTCTCCGGCGCCGACTAGATTCGTCAACCTCGGTGAAATGGCTCTTCAGGCCGCTAGTAAAACGAAAGAAGAACGGTCGACGAGTCCGAAACCGACAAAGTTTGCAAACCTCGGCGAGATGGCCGTTAAAGCCGCGAGCAAAACCAACAACGACTCGGGGTCGTCAAAAACAACGACGGACGCGTTTTCGCAACTTCTACAAGAAAAAAGGATGAAGAGAGAGAAGCAGGAAAGAGTGGAGAGGGAGGAACTGATGAGAATTCGATGGGTTTTGGCCAGTCGAATCATTGATCGGTTTCTCATGGTTATCTACTTCGTGGTGTACGCCGCGCTTACTTTAATCTGCATGGTGATCTTACCAAATATCCCCAAGCACAAACACGCGGAGGGCATACCGGATTTACCTGGAGGGTCAATATGACCGGTGAGATGGACGAAAACTGCTTTGACGATTTATAATGTCCGTCATAGTGACACACATAAAGACCTGTTTCATCAAATAAATGAATGCATGTACATTGTGAATTCACTGATGCTGTTTCCATTTCCGTATAGGATCCCGTCACAGCTGATTGATAATGGAGGTCAGGTGAGGCTGGTAGTGACACCTTGTGGAGGGATCTTAGCGAGTGTTTTAATTTGGTTCTTTGCAGGTCAACCAATGGGCAAACTTCGTTTCTAACCGATCATTGTTTCTATGACTTCATCAGACGGTATTCAATAACTTGCGGCTACATGTATATGTATGTTCGACGTTGTGGTTCTATCCATTTATTTGTCTTGTGGATTTCCAAACAGCACAGCGTGACTGTCACTATTTGGTGGGATGAGATTAGATGAATTAGCCGGGTATGCATTTGTCATATTTCCCTAGCGTCATATTTCACAGACCAATGCGTCTTTCTGTATATAGGCCTACACGCCAAGTCATCACGTCAACACCATGTTGCTAATGGCCGGAACAGCTTTCATACTTTCTCTCCGCAAGCCTTTTAATGATTCGTGACATAGAATTCATGATATCATAATGTTAATCGGTAAATTTTTTATGAGACTGTCATATAACGGATCGTTATTATGTGTTATCTGTTTTGACATCCTTGTGTCCTCGGTTTGCCATTATGACAGTGTCATTAAAGCGAATCGCTAAATTGGATTTTGGTCGGGATGATTTCTGATTGGCCATAAAGCAAATAGATTTCATTGGCTTAGTACATGCAATTGACACTAGGTCAACACAGTTGGTACACAGTGATAATTAGACCGTGAAGTTCCCAGGCGGGACCAATAACAAACAGAAAAATCGGTGATTCACCTTCGGATGGAAAAAAACTGAAAAGTTGGATGTGGATATTGATGTGCGATTTACGTGCCATTGCAATTCGTCCGTCTGCATGGGCGGGATTGACTCGGCCCGATGATTCTGTCCACGGTAGATCGTCATGTCTCCCTCGAGAGACCGAATCAAATCAAATCCGGTATCAATCACTCAGTGATGAGATCATAACGAGTCTGGACCGAACTAGTCCGAGGAGGGTTCCTGGAACTAGTGATGTATGACCGAGTCCTGATGGTGGGACATTGAACTCTTGACAATATCTGGTCCATTCATGGAGTCAAACATCGGAAGCATGGACTTCACTCGGATTCTGCTCGCTGTCTTCTTTCTGGTACTGAAGACCCCGGAAACGTCTGGACGTAAGTGATTTTACCAAATGTCGTATTTTGATTTCTGTCTACGGAATGTTTTAAAAAAGCAACATAAGCTAATTTCTACTCTTTGGCCTCTTCTCGAGTTAACTCTTTCATAATTAGCGCCCCACAGTGTGATAGCCAATCACATATCCGAACATTTTGATGTAGACGAACAGAAGACGACCGTCAGTAAAGAGTTTTCGCAAAGCCCCCGAAACACCAACGCGAACGTCTATCCTTTTGTTCGGTGCTCTCTTCGTGGCACCGAACAATGGATTTGGCGTTGGCGTTTTCGGGGGCTTTGCGAAAACTCTCCAGTATAGGCGATTGTCGTGTGGTTGATTATGGCTCCCGATCAGATCGGGACCGATAATACATGTAATAGGGAGTTTTCGCAAAGCCCCCGAAACGCCTACGCGAACGCCAAACCCATTGTTCGATGCCACGAAAAGAGCACCGAACAAAAAGATGACGTTCACCTCATGCACGTCGCGGCATTTCGGGGGCTTTGCGAAAACTCCCTATTGTTTTTGGTGTCGGGACGTCTGTCAGTTTGTGTGCGTGTGCGTCTGTGTGTGTGCCAAACGTGGACACTGACTTATTTCCTCACCTTTCAACCGTGGAACCCTCTCAACCGAGGACGTCCCCAGTTCCCATATTTGAGGAGTTTCAAGTTTCTGTTAGTTGATGTCTCCTGTGTTTTAGTTTCAGCAGAGGGTAAGCTCATCCATATGTTGACGGCCCCAACCCAGTACGAGAGGTTTGCATCGCCAAACAGTTTCAATTATACAACCGTCACGTTTTCTATTTACACAACCAAGATAGTGGACATCGTAAGTAAACGGTGTACCAGTAGGCCTACCATTCTCAACTTAAGCGGCTTATCCACGTGCAATATTATTGCACAATATGAGGATCGAAATGGGCAATATTATTGCCAATCACCCATCCATTATGCCAGAAGCCCATTTTGGGCCCCATATTGTGCAATAATATTGTACCGTGGAAAAACCGCGAACGAAGCATGACGGAAACTGAGACCCGAAGTGTCACGATGTACGTCGAGTACATGATAAAAATAAAGCCGTGTAAAGTGCCTCAGTGTTCCCTTCTCTCGGTGTTCCCCTCATTGTATGGGGAACACTGTGTTCGGGACCGATAATAGGGAGTTTTCGCAAAGCCCCCGAAACGCCTACGCAAACGCCAAACCCATTGTTCGATGCCACGAAAAGAGCACCGAACAAAAAGATGACGTTCACCTCATGCACGTCGCGGCATTTCGGGGGCTTTGCGAAAACTCCCTATTGTTTTTGGTGTCGGGACGTCTGTCAGTTTGTGTGCGTGTGCGTCTGTGTGTGTGTGCCAAACGTGGACACTGACTTATTTCCTCACCTTTCAACCGTGGAACCCTCTCAACCGAGGACGTCCCCAGTTCCCATATTTGAGGAGTTTCAAGTTTCTGTTAGTTGATGTCTCCTGTGTTTTAGTTTCAGCAGAGGGTAAGCTCATCCATAAGTTGACGGCCCCAACCCAGTACGAGAGGTTTGCATCGCCAAACAGTTTCAATTATACAACCGTCGCGTTTTCTATTTACACAACCAAGATAGTGGACATCGTAAGTAAACGGTGTACCAGTAGGCCTACCATTCTCAACTTAAGCGGCTTATCCACGTGCAATATTATTGCACAATATGAGGATCGAAATGGGCAATATTATTGCCAATCACCCATCCATTATGCCAGAAGCACATGACACCCATTTTGGGCCCCATATTGTGCAATAATATTGTACCGTGGAAAAACCGCGAACGAAGCATGACGGAAACTGAGACCCGAAGTGTCACGATGTACAGTACGTCGAGTACATGATAAAAATAAAGCCGTGTAAAGTGCCTCAGTGTTCCCTTCTCTCGGTGTTCCCCTCATTGTATGGGGAACACTGTGAATCGAGAATGGCAGATTTCTCTGTGTTCCAGATTGAAAAGTCATCTACCTGTCTATATTGTATGAAAACACTAGAAAACGTTACAACGGGTGTAACATTGCTTAGAAAATCAAAGTGTAGACTGGTCCCCTGTCGTACCGCTCCGTTCCTCCACTACCATGACTACTACGACAGGCCGCGTCCGCCATGTTTGCCTGATTTCTGACACACGTATGCAAATGAGCACGTTGCGGGAGTCTCTAAAAATAGATGACGACTCATGGCGCGACCGTTGATGACGTTTGGCTGACCAATCACATGCCGAGTTGGCGTTCAAGATGCCTGTCGTAGTAGTGAAGCGAGAACTACGACAGGGGACCAGTCTAATCTAAGTGACCATCCATCGTAGCCAAATTCTAGGTTAAAAGCATGAATTAGAAGTTATTCTCGTCAATTCCAGGACGACAGACGCCAAGAGGCATCGCTACCGGCATACCTGATCCTGGTAAGTTTACCTTTCCGTGATATGTTGAGAGAGATAGACACCTTCTCCCTGCTTTCTCTAACACACCACCGCCACCGCCACTACCACCACGCCACGCATGTTCCAAATGTGTTGTCTTGTCTGATGAGTGTCCTTTCTCAGTCACCGTGAGGAGGAGCCACAGCTTTGGTGCAGCCTTTAGTGGTTCGGATATTCGTCTTCACGTTTCTCTGACAGTAGTCTCGCTTGCCAGACGCTACGGGCTCACCCCTTCGGTAAATCACACTCCGCGTCTGGCTCTTTTAGAGATTAACAGTCGTGAAGACCGCGTGGTGGCAGCACGGGTCCTTGGGTTTTCCCAACCTCGTTCGCTTTCTGACAATATGGCGAGTGGTCCAAGGTTGTCTGAGCGAACTATACCCCTGGGGACGGGGTTGGGTTTTTTCCTGGAAGTAATTTCCGCAGGAATTATGAGTGAGAAAGCGTGGTGATTGGCTGGAGCCCAGTGGAGTGCCATCTAGTGGTGTTACCGGCTTTTGAGCCCCAAATGTGCCAGTGTGTAGGAGACCGGGACGTCGGATACACACTGGGGCCGAGTGTACTCTGACAGAAGAATCCTGACTAAGCTGACCATAGGACAATAATATATCTTTTCCTTGTAGGAATGGGAGGACCCACGCCTTCGCTGGAACGCCACCAAACACAAAGTAGATACGCTCCTCTTCTCTTCAGAGCAGATTTGGATTCCTGATATTGGCCTTCACAACAGGTAAAATGAGTAAAAGGCTATTTACATGTATATGTTAAACTGGCTGGTTGCTGAGCGTTTCTTTGAAATTCGCGCATGCAAATGACTACATATTTGGTAGGCAAATTCGTATCTCACGACCAATCGCATGCTTTTTCGTTTCCCTACCAGATAAATGCGCATGCGCGTAGTATCCAAGATGGCGGGGGCATCGAAACGACGAGTACGAGTATTTCATAATAACTTGTGGTTTGTACCATCTCTTGTACTGCATGGTTCTCTCGCAGTTTAGTGATGAAGTTGACCTAAAACTCTTCAATTTGTAGGCTATTTTTGAGTCTTCTCTAAATGAATCCCTGTGGAATCAAACTAAACCGTGAATGACACGCCCAAATATAGTTCGCCTTCGTTGTCCGTTTCAGCCTTGATGCAACATACGACCTGGCAGACAAAGTCAAGTACAGAGTTTCAGTGAAGTCGGATGGTATCGTTAGATGGTACCCTGGGAGTGTCTTTATAGTCGCCTGTCATCTGGATATGACCAATTTTCCGTTTGATGAGCAGCAGTGCACCTTCTATTTCGGCAGCTGGTCACAGAGCCCAAGAAACATCCGAATGTCCGCAAGGGGCTGTAAAATCAACTTCGCATCGGGCCACGTGGAAAATGGACAATGGTACTTCGTGTCGTCTTCAGTGCACGCTGAAATTTACAACTTTTCCGATGACCCTCTTGGATGGTCGAGGGTGTGGGTGGATATTAAGATTAAGAGACGACCTGCTTTCTACGTGATGAATGTGATTGTTCCGTGTGTCGCTATATCATTGCTCGTTCTCATGGTCTTCTATATCCCAAGTGAATCAGGAGAGAAAGTCTCTCTGGGCGTCAATGTCCTGCTTGCATTCTCCGTGTTCCAGTTGGTGATGGCTGATACACTGCCGAAGTCGGCCCAGACGATTCCTATAATAGGTGAGTAGTACCAGATCTCACCGGTAGGGTTAAATACACAGATCGGTAGCGCTGGCGTTGATGCATAATCACGTGATCACTGTTTCCATCAACATCATCATCATTATCATTTTCAGCTTCGTGTTCCTCTTGGAACTTTGGCGCTCAATTTTTTTCTTGTGCGAAGGGCACTAAAGTCTCCTTCAACCCGTCAAGAGCGAGGTGATCGCGTAGTATTTAACCCGAACGGTCTTTTTTCTTCCAGTGATCTACCTCACCACACTGATGATAACGAGCGCCCTCTCCACTGTGCTGGCCGTGGTCATGCTCAACATCCACGGGAGACCGGGGACCACTGAGATGCCTGCCTGGCTACAGCGGTTCGTCTTTAACTATCTCACCAAGCTTGTCTGCATGGAGAGAACCGCCAGTGAGTTTAAAATGAAGGAGGAAACCGAACTAGCGAAGAAAACATCAAAATGGATGGATCATGTACCAACCGTGTCAGATGGAATGGTAACGCCCACAATGTTCTCCAGCTTGGGTGAAATGGTAGGGCAGGAAGCGAACAACAACAACGACAACAATAAGAAGCGACGAAGGAGCGTCAGTATGAATCGGACCAGAACGTCCGCTGAAACGAATGATGACGCGTTTTCTCAACTTATGCGAGAAAAAAAGTGGAAAAGACTGAGACAAGAACTGGAGGAGAAGAAGGCATCTCTGAAACGTCAATGGATTCTGGCCAGTCGAATCATTGACCGCTTTTTGATGATCATATACCTCGTATTATATATTGTTCTCACCTTGACCTGTTTTGTCATCCTTCCAAATATGCCGAGGTCCCCGGTATAGCGGTTGGTGGCCCGAAGTCCCCGGTGTAGCGGGTGGAGGCCCGAAGTCCCCGGTGTAGCGGGTGGAGGCCCGAAGTCCCCGGTGTAGCGGGTGGAGGCCCGAGGTCCCCGGTATAGCGGGTGGAGGCCCGAGGTCCCCGGTGTAGCAGGTGGACCGGTGTAACACACGGTATGACGGATGGAGACCGCGGGAAGCGAAATGCTACGACGCTTACACTGCCGAGAACGGTTCATGGTATGATTTCAAACAGATGAAGCATCTTGTAAATTAGTACATGTAGTGTAGTTTTGGTGCATGCGTCTGTTGTCATGGACCGAGTTAACGATGGTTGTTCAGCTTTGAATCCAGCGTCTGGACTGTATGGAGGACTTGGTTCAAGTTTCTGATAGCGGAACTGAAAAGTGAGGACTTACACAGGTCTGAATCGTGAATACCCTTTGTGATTATGACCGCAATGTCGGTTTTTAATTCTATGTAAGAACAAAGTGATCCATGTATTCAAGTTGTAATTTTGTTATGAATCAAGGATGACAATCATCAACGTTCAGCCGTATGAAGACGGCGCCACTAGTCAAGATGGTGGACGACCTTTGACCTTCGCTACGGAACCATCCAATCAGCTGTTGATTCTCCTGGTGTTGTTACAAAATCCACCAATTTCGAACAATTTGTTAATGGCATATTGTGATTGGGATGATTTGATGTTTCCGTGGTGACCACACACACGACTCCCGACACGCCAAGACGATCCAAATGTCGAATTCCATATCTTGTAATCTTGTAATAGGGCCAGATCATTTCCTGTTCCCTGGTAGGTGCGGCCACTTTGGAAGGCAGTTACGCCGCTGTTAGGGTAGGGACACACCTAAGGGTAGGGACACACCTAAGGGTGGGGGCACACTAGAAGCGATTCGCCAAGCGATTTGGAATCGCAGGCGAATTGCTTTTGTTTGGGAGGCATTGCGGCATGAAATAACAAAGAATCATCGCATGCGTCAACGAATCGCGTTAGGTGTGTCCCTAGCCTAAGGCTAGGGACACACCTAACGCGATTCGTTGACGCATGCGACAACGCCTTTGTTATTTTCCGCCGCACTGCACGCAAACAAAGGTTTTGACGCATGCGTCGCCCTATCGCATGCGAATCGCGTCAGGTGTGTCCCTACCTTTACGCGATTCGCATGCGATTGGGCGACGCATGCGTCAACGCAGTTGTTTTCGAGCAGTGCGGCGGAAAACAAAGGCGTTGTCGCATGCGTGAACGAATCGCGTTAGGTGTGTCCCTACCCTTAGGTGTGTCCCTACCCTTAGGTGTGTCCCTACCCTAACACAGGAGCTGATTTCTCACTCGTCATGTGTCATTTGGCACGCATCATCCGTAACCTAAAGAATGAATAATAGGGCCGTTTAGACGGCAGGCAAAAATCCACATGCGATCCGATCGAATCCGATTGTCGTTCAAAACTCTTGCGTGTAAACGCTACCCAATGCGTTCCAATGTGGCTTTAAAATGGTCCCGAATCCACATTGGACCACATATGACCACATTCAAATCTCGTCTAAACGCAAATGAGACCCGATGGAGGTCGATCGGATCCAATCGGATTGAATCTGAATGTGGTTTTTTGGCCTGTGGTCTAAACGGCCCTAATATGGCATTCTCCATTAACTGTTCACATGGGTGTTGATTTTGATTTTTGAATGGAAAATGAGGCATTACAAATGGGAAGTGAACAGCTCATCTGATGTAACAGCGGGATTTGGCGGTTAGGGGCGAGCGTAGGCCTATGCGATTGCCGCGACAGCATTTTCAGGTGTGTTCAAGCACAACTGATCACCAGGCGTGAGATAGAGCAAAAGAACACGCCAGTAGGCCATGACTGCCTTCACGTGTAAGCTTTTTTCCTGAAAGTCCGAAATCCCAATGTAGGTCTTGCATGTGCACCCCGTACTTGGACGACGGTTTGTCACTCAGAGTGCCTGTAGTGTTGATGACACAGACGGTTCCTCCCATTCCCCTCTATTTCGTTAACAGCCTCGGATGTTACTTTTCCAATTTGCCTCTTCAATGCGACTGATGATAAAAAAAACACGGACGGATCGAAGACAAATTCTTCTCCCTCTACATGTACGACCAGGAGTGACTGACTCTTCTACGCCTGCATCACGGAGAATCGATGAAGTAGGGTCTGTCATGAAGTATCCATTCTCATGGTCTACAGTGCACGATGCCGGGACGCAGGAGAATGTAAGTACATGTAATCTTGGAGGAATTATACTGACAGTATAATTCCTCCAAGATGTAATTGAGAGAATTTGATCACAAAGATTCGAGACAGTTTTTTTTGCTCTCGACACAAAACTTGCGTAGCGCCTTCCACAGGCAAGTGGAAAATAAACTTGCCCGAGAAATCGCTCACGTGGAGAGGGGCCTTGCCACCACATAGTGATGTTCGGACAATAGGATTATGAGGTTGGCTGTCATGATGTGGGCGATTGAACGCTCTTTACACCCAGTCAGATCGTTTCGGCCCCTTCGGAAAGTCTTCAGCGGGTAATAACAATATCCTCGCCCCCGGTTCAAAATGCACACGATGTACATGAACGGTACGGACATCATTTCACGTTTTGACCTGGGGCGAGGATGCTGTAGTTATCCGCTGAATACTTTGGAAAGGGGCCTATTCCAATAATTGGAATTTAGGTCTCCAACCTGGGAGTGTTCCACTTTAATAGTTCAGTTGGGAAAGCGGTGGGTCGAAGGCGAGTTCGCGAATGGCGCCGGATGCCGGACGGCGGCATTCGCGAACTCGCCTTCGACGCGTCTCTTTTTCGCAACAATTTTTTTTCATTATCAAATATATTCCACAGGCAAGTGGAAAATAAACTTGCCCGAGAAATCGCTCACGTGGAGAGGGGCCTTGCCACCACATAGTGATGTTCGGACAATAGGATTACGAGGTTGGCTGTCATGATGTGGGCGATTGAACGCTCTTTACACCCAGTCAGATCGTTTCGGCCCCTTCCGAAAGTCTTCAGCGGGTAATAACAATATCCTCGCCCCAGGTCAAAATGCACACGATGTACATGAACGGTACGGACATCATTTCACGTTTTGACCTGGGGCGAGGATGCTGTAGTTACCCGCTGAATACTTTGGAAAGGGGCCTATTCCAATAATTGGAATTTAGGTCTCCAACCTGGGAGTGTTCCACTTTAATAGTTCAGTTGGGAAAGCGGTGGGTCGAAGGCGAGTTCGCGAATGGCGCCGGATGCTGGACGGCGGCATTCGCGAACTCGCCTTCGACGCGTCTCTTTTTCGCAACAATTTTTTTTCATTATCAAATATATTTTTTCACGTGTTTTTGGTGATGTTTAGTAATTTTTCATGTCCTCATGGTATAATGTGACAATAAAAGTTGGATGTAAGTACCTCGAGTCGGTAAGACTTGCTCAAAAGCTGAACCGATTGAGCACGAGAAAGAACAAAATCCTGCTTACAGTTATTGCCGGGAGGTGGCTCTCGGTAAACACGTTATAACGGTGTATCAAGTCGTTTCGCTCTCGAGTCTCGGCCCGCAGTCAGTTCAGTATTGGATTAAATAAAGAGATATGCCGAATTTTGCCAGTAGAAATTGCATGTTAGACACCTTGGTCTGAATTGTAGAAGTATATACATGTACCTACAGAACTTCACCGATTTTGCCCCAGTTTCACAGCGAAACACGTCCGGAGTTGTTGTTGAAGTTTTGGAATGATATTTTGGTGTGATTTTAATGCTTTTCCATTGCTCTGACTCAAAATGTCATTTTTGGGTAGCGATCGGGCCAGGGCAATTCAATGAAATCCTGTAACATCGGGATACAAGGCGTGCACAATCGATTTCAGTGACTGAATATTGTAATTTATCAGTTGCGAAAGTTTTCCGAAAGTCCGAAAAGAACGATATACAGTTACATAAATTCTAAGCCTCTTCTATGATATGGCATTGTAAATAAACCACATTAAGATATATCGCTTCGATAAATCTAGTACTCGATCTAAACACACCATATATTACATTGCAAGAAGCCACAATAAAGGAAAGCACTGTACTCCGACGTACATAAATTTCCCAGTGCTGCAGTTCTTTTTGCTTGCCAACTGTCCAAAGGCGCAGGTTTACCAAGACGGATAAGTTGTAAAACAAGGCACACTATGTGAGCGATGCTGAAGTATTTACTGCGGAGATTTGCTCTGACTACGCTGAGCTTTGACCTGAAATGCCATGTCGTTGGTTGAAGTTGATGTTGGTTACAAACGAACGTGCCCGCTCCGTAAAAAGCCAACATCGGGAGCGTGTGACGTTGCTTTTCATTGCGTCCCGTGGGATGCTGAAAAAATATCGAAAGTTCCTATTCAACTTCTTAATGAGGAGTTGGTCGTACAACATTCGAGAGTTTTCGCAAAGCCCGGTGTAACGTTTTTCAGTGAGGCCCGTGTGCCAGTAGTGTGACATTACAATAGATTGACGGAATAAGCCGCGACTTGGCAATGAGCGACACACAGAGAAACAGTGAGTTGTGTTTCCCAGTGCGTGTTCCGAACAATGGGAATCACACAGAAAAATGGCCACACTGAAAAACGTTACACCTGAAACGGCAACGCGAACGCCAATCCCATTGTTCGATGCCACGTAGAGAGCAGCGATCAATAGGATAGACGTTCGCGTCGGCGTTTCGGGGGATTTGCGAAAACTCTCTACTGTTTGTCCAATCCGAGAATCGATACCAGCCGCATCAGATGTCCGATCCATCCAGATGCGGACGACAGCTCTTAAACTCCTGTTGTTACCTGCCATTTGTGATCGAAATACTAATAAAGAACCATCCTCTGATTCTCATCGGCTTGGCCAACCTCTGTATTGTCGCGCAGTCAGACTGCTCTGATCTCATCGGGAACTGCCCACCTGGTAGGTCATGTGACGGATCATTCCGTCTACACCAATCTGAAAAAAGACCCGAGACTAACGTTTTAATAGAAGTCTCGCGAGATCTAGAGTGAGTCTACGACCTCTGATCGTTGTTGCGTCGTTAAAAGTAGATGACGTGTATCATTCCGTATGTGCCTGGTGAACTCCTTCTACCTTTAAGCTTTATGTTCACACATCGTTTATCTTTCATGGTCTTATCTCCTTCTTATGCCTTGTTTCTGCAAGCAGAGATTGTTGATAGATAGGGCTAAGGTAAATTGCTTCTCCTTTTACAAGAGCTTTCTCATTTGTAGCATTTGTGGGTTCCTCTTGCAGTTATCACCATTTCCTTTCTTCAGCTGAGGTCTGACGTTCACGCATTGCTGCGCATCGGAGCCATATAGTATGGAGGTTCTTCAGGTGACGTCACATTTCCATGACGACACGATGCCGCCATACTGGCTGTCAAAATGTCAAGCGACGTCACGGCATGAACACAGCGTCAACACACAGATCGTGACGTCAAAATGTCATGACGTGATACTAGTAGTTTCGACGTCATCACCCGCCATTTGGGGGCCAAAATGGCCGATTGTTTGCAGTCACGTGACCGTTGTGACGTCAGCGAAGAACCTCTATTGCCCATGATGTTTCTGTTTTTGTTACTTTTACCACTAACTACATTTCTGTTGACTGAAGTGTTTCCAGCGCCAGAATTTACAAAAAGGTTGCTGGAGGTTTTGTCAATGGGTAAAAGAACCACACACATCTTCGAACTTTACGATGTGAATGTAATGTATTACATTCTACATCAATACAGTAGTTTGCTCAGTCGTTCTCTTCGCACATCCAACATTGTCTGGCGGTCAAAAACATTTGTGTTTGTCCTGCGTCCCATTTGGTCAACTGGTGTCAAATGTTTGACAGTAGCTTTCAGCATCACAAACACAAGAATGCTTTAATCCATGGCGACGGCTTGCTGACCGGCGGGGTAAATCGGGACGGATAGATTGTTTCTGAAACCAAATCAGAAAAAATTCTTTCGGCCGAGCGAGGAGGCCGATTTCTGGCGGCGTGCGGATGACATACCCAGCCAAGCTCGATTTTCATGGTCACTTTACGGCCCCGCTCCGGGAGCTGTGCCCCCCCCCCCTGGGGAGCTGTGCCTGTCCTTCGTTCAAGAACCCAGTCATTAGGTAAATAAATGTGGAATGCCTTGGACCGATCCCTAGATGCCTACCGTATTTGAACTGGGGATCATTATTTCCAATAACTTAAAATAGTCGCCATTCATAATATTGGTAATGAGGTTTATTTACTTAGTTTATTAAAATATCTATTTGTTATTGGACGTTAAATCGATACCTACTCGTGTTATTGTGCTATTTCAAATCACTGGATATTGATGAAATGCTCTTAGTTAAACAACAATTGAAGTAGAATGTATTCATTTCTGTCTGTCTGCTTCTTGGATTACGTTGGTGTTCACGGTGTAGATTACATGAGTTTAGCGACAGAGTTGCCTCTTCTTTTAGTTGTCCATATAGCGTCAAAAGCCTTTTGCCTCCCCGCCTTGCGTCATGACGTCGACGTCAGCAGTGCCTTTTGCCCCACCTTTGCGTCATGACGTCGACGTCAGCAATGCCTTTTGCCCCACCTTTGCGTCATGACGTCGACGTCAGCAATGCCTTTTGCTCCACCTTTGCGTCATGACGTCGACGTCAGCAATGCCTTTTGCCCCACCTCTGCGTCATGACGTCGACGTCAGCAGTGCCTTTTGCCCCGCCTTTGCGTCATGACGTCGACGTCAGCAATGCCTTTAGCCCCACCTTTGCGTCATGACGTCGACGTCAGCAATGCCTTTTGCCCCGCCTTTGCGTCATGACGTCGACGTCAGCAATGGCGGAGGTTGTTGAAGTTACGTCCTGCAAACCATGAATATATGAGGAAAAGACAATGTGACACACTTACCTTATCAAACAACAGCATGAAAGTCGGCAATCATGAATAAATTCACCGTCAGTTGTCTGTGACAAGTGGTGCAGGCGAGTTCCCAATAATGCCACGGTCATAGAATGATTGATTGATGAACGAGGGAGAAGGGTCTCATCCGGTGTTGTGCCCTTTGATGCCGATACCAGTGCCGACTCTCCACACAATATTCTATAACGCAACCCTTTCGCGTCGAGGAGTTGCTCTTATTTAAAAACTCACGAAAATTCGAAGGCATAGACAAAAAGAGCGAATTTCAGATCGCAATTATTTAATAGCTTACCCTCGGGCTGAATCCGTGAGTTATATGATGGTTCATAGGAGTAGCAGCCTTGAAGCGCTGATCAATATACAGGTGAACTCCCGCCATTAGTAACCGGTTGACAATCCACCGCGCCAAATCAAAACTGACAACATGGCGTCCTATTTGGTCTGGAGGCGACCTTTGTATTAAGTCGGCTCCCGTTNGCAGAGGGGGGGGGGGCATTCATGATCATGCATGTTTGGGGAGGGAAGGGTGGTGTTTGGCTGTGTTCACTTTGTGTTGAATTACAGCCCGATTTGCAAACCACCCCCGCACTGTCTACACGTTGACGGTCCTACACTGTCATGACTGTGTATGAATGTCCCAACTGTATTAATCACTCTGCACTTGTATTCATTCCCAGTAGCAATGTTAAGCAGGGGAACCTACTGGAAATCATACCCAAATGTTAAGAAAAAGCCATACGAGGGAAGGCATATTTGATTTCAGATCAGGTTAACAGTGGTTATTTCACCCTTCTATGTCATATAGCACTGTAACGATAAACTTTAGAAAGTTCAGAAGCTCGGAAGCTGGCTTTTCAGAGAAAATATCTTATATCATGGAGACAAAGTCAGAGACAATGCTGTCTTGATTGCTCCTTAAGAGAGAGAGATACTTTTGTGGAAATTTTCAAACACGTACAAATGTAGGCCTATTTCAAACACAGGTACAAATGCATGTTCGTCAATATGTTTCAGCAGACAGAGGCCTTGCCGTTTTTTAATTACATGTAGACAAACAAATATGCATGTTGCTCAACCAATTTTTCGACGGCCCGAGGCATCATCATGAAGGAATTCATAAATCGTTACCAAGCAAGCAAATAATGCTGTTCATGCACACGTTGCGGATGTTTAATAACAATTTCAAATCGAAGTATTAGTTGTTGTTCAAACACTACAGTACTACTGTCAGAAAATGATTTGAATGCAATATACAACTGTACAGACCAAATGAAGAATCTGAGATCAAAGAAATTTTCATTCGTTGGGTTCTTGTTTGGGTGTATTGAAGGTTCCTGTTGTCAGAAAATAAACTCATTTCTCACTCTCAATGCCTTGAAAACTGGGGTGGTAAACCGCCAATGATGATCGAGCATGAAGTTAGGATCAGCCAATCACCAATCAGAATGCACTTTAGTGCGGCATCGTGTCTTGTGTGGTGTCTTTACCGTCACCGGCGGGGATTCGATTCGCCTCTTGATAGGCATTGCAGATTAGCGTAGCTACTGTTGTACACAGGTTATTCAAATCTATGAACGAAGCCCCCATGATTTGACGAAGCATTAAACCATTCACCTTTTCCACGCGGGCCGCGGCAACAATCCACCAATCGTCATATTGCTATTCGCTTAATAAGCCAAGCATAAAGCCCCTGACAGATTGCAACGGTCGACTAGTGAACGGTCGGCGGAAGGCCCCATGAGATCAAGACTGCTCCCTGTTTGATCGTCATCTATTAGAGTTGTTCCCCTCGCGGCCGATTCAATAAAAGCCGGCTCGGGAGACGACAGGGCCATCATTCAGAGCCCGCTGGCCGCCGGGGAGACGGTGTTCCTTCGCTTGAATAGTTTTCCTTGATAGGTGACTTCCGTTCCAACTGCTGAACTGTCTACAGGTGATATTCCGTGTTCCTTCTCAAAGGTAGTGTGTCGTTTAGTAAACAATAGAACATCATTCAGATGAAGGGAACAGTGCCAATTGGCCCCGTCGATTTCCACTGAAAGAACTTAAGACTTTTTCCGTTGAGTAGTACGAAAACGGTTACCATCGGGCCGACTTATGATGTCATTGAGATTACTCTTCGTGAGGGAGTTCACGTACATCAACCAGCTATAGCCTACTTTTGGTATGTTCGCCTTGGATTCAACGATAAAGAGCGACCTAAAGGCAATGTAAAGAGAACTGCCTGTTGAGCCAGAAATGATGCCTCGCTACTCCTCTCCAATGCCATGATCGTTAATAACTCGCTTTGTCCACACTGTTTTTGAAGAAGCAGGGTCCAGACTTGGTGTTTCCGATTCGCTCTCTACTTGTGCAACATTGGCACGGTGCATAAACATCGCAATCAGTTAAAGATCACCGATACCCACCTGACCTCACATACTATATACATCATTCACCATTACATCTCTGATGACGGAATGTTTTCGTTAACGTATCATAAAATATATTGAAACATTTACAAAATCTGATCAGGTCACGGTATACAGTCGGCTCAGTCTTCCCTCATGTTAGAACCAATCAAAGATTTTTATCTTAATGTGGGAACTGTATCTTGATACGACGAAAAAGCACCCTCACATTTAATCCGTTATAAAAAGTGACAAGAACTCGTTGCAGTCGCGAGAGAAATGTAATTGGTTTTTTGATCCACGATTTCGTAACTAGAACATTGCGGAAATGATTAGGTATGCAACCAGAATTCAAGAAGCCTTAGATTGGTAATTAAAGAAGTTGTAATGATGGATGTTTGGTTGAGAAAAAGGTTTTTAATTAACCAGGATGGATCCTTCTCGAACAGAGAGGAGAACTTAGGATTATTCCGATGGAATCTGAGCTGCGGGAGATGCAGAAACTGTCGAACCCTTTCGTTGGTTACGGATATCTGCAAGGAACAACTGGTCGCAAGTTCGATATTCATCGACAAAGCACTTTCCCTGTGACGTCACTAACTGGCGGGTATAAATAAGCTGGAGGAACGCTGCATCAGACACATGATCGCCTCACCGCCGATCAAATGGAAGAGAACTTTTACATGCGGTGTGTCTATCGACGATCCAGATATCGAACGCGTGGATTGAGGAATACTCAACATTGTCAACTTTCCAACTTGTATCTTTCTTCTTTTGAGCTGTTCAGCTTGGACTAAATAAATAGGACTGATTACACAGTGGATAAGATCTTCTCCTTCCGTAGTTCATGGATGTGGGATACTTGTTCCATTGGGACACACTTGCCTATCGATTTTGCAAACAGTTCTCCTGGATTAATACTTAACGATTGACGGAAGCATCTGTGTACTTTGTCACCAAATTCTTTGGACTTGTTCGTGTGGAAGGAAAGTTGCTTCTCCATATTTCTCAGCATGATGGCAAACGTCGCATAATTAACGGACACAACATATGGATTCAGTTCCTGGTTTTCCACACCCTGGATGAAACTTACCGAGCTCACAGACGCCGGTTAAGAGATATAATTACACATTGATATTGTTCCCAGTTGGTAGATTCCCATGCGATACTTGGCCAACACGATCTTTTCATATCAGGTCCCGTCCAAACCAACTGTTACCTACGTAAACTTTTCTCACCACAAATCGATCTTTCATAAAGACATCTTCAGGAGTTATTTCTTCCTGACAGAACGGATGATCACTTCTCCTGCCAAGACACCTGCAGCTGTGACTTCTAACCTCGGTATTTCTTTGTATTCGTTGGTGGAATGGACCCAGCGGGTGTACAGCCAAAGAATTGGACTAGGTGCTTTCAAAACAACTACTGAGGAGCTACAGAAGACGCGATTTGCTCTCCAGCAGTGGGGAGAGTCCGAGAACGAGATCTGATTGAGCAGTAAAGGGTTAGGGAGACATCTAACTTGAGGAGACTTTGCTTCACCAAATGACTCCGACTCGATGTCGGTGAAGTCTATCATCCTGATCGATTTAGGAGTATCTAGGCCTAAATAAACAAGTAACGTCCAAAGACGCACTGTGGTATATTTGAACAAGAGGTCTTCTTCGTTCCGATGTCAAGAAAAGCCTTATAATCTTTGAATTTCGTGAGTACTTGTACTTGAATGAACTCTTTGAAGACTGTTCTTGGCTGACTTCTTGAGGGGTTTCATCTTGAAAGGTTGCTTGATGTGGATATACAATAATCATAGATAATCCATAGGGCAGGATAGAGGGATTAAGATTAGTATTTTCTGTCGTGACGATGGATGCTGAAGTAGTTAGCCGACACAAATGACGACTGAATGTCACTACTTTCGATGGATTTTGAAATGTGTACATGTACGTATTTGTTCTCAAGTGCGAGCAACAACAGTATTCATGGATGTTAGGCCTGCCTGGAACGAAACAGGTGACGAAACAACAGTATAGTCAGAATCTGATTTGATAATACATCGTCCGGCTGCAGCAACCAGGGGGCACTTTCCACGAACAATACCTTGTCATCAACGCTCATGAGCGCCCTCTTTGGATGAATTTAACAGTGTTTGGACCGGAGGACCGGAAGTGCTCATCAAGCAAATGATCAGCATCGGACATAATACCAGATAATTCTATCACACACGGGATTTACCACTTACCAAGATATGTGCAATAAACGACACAGGTTTGGATACCGAAGGCTTTGAAAGCGAAAGTTCAGAATGGAGACGTACTATTATTTCTCAGCAGATTGCCGGCCACCGCCGCCGACAGAAGATCCGGATTATATAGTGTACTCACCAACCGAGAATATAACTTGTACGAACCCCGAGGATTGCCCGTATGAGGATTATGTGTACGAGTATGAAGACTCTTACGTCATACCGCTCGATGAGGTCATACCGAGTGGAGTTGTCTACGGGATGACGTTCCTGGTTGGTGTCATCGGTAACGCGCTTGTGATCTTCTCGATCGCCAGGTTCAGGCGGATGCAGAATGTCACCAATATCTTCCTGACCAGCCTCGCCTCGGCTGATCTTCTGCTCATACTCATCTGTGTACCAATCAAGGTAATTATTATGAATCTACATGCACAGTGTGTTCCATATCTATGCGTCAGCGAACGCGTCAGCGTTCAAAACTGTTACCATTCATCCTATTATTAGGGAGGTTTAGAAATCAAACGATAAAGGTAAACTTTATGACAACGTTATTTTTCATACTACATATATTAACTAGATTTTATATTGCATTTTCGGTACAAAAATAACGTTGTCGTTAACGTTTACTAACGTTGATTTCTAAACCTCCCTATTGAGCCCGGTAGCACGGTTGGTATCGGCCCCTGTTGGTGAAAAGGGAAAAGGGCATATTTACATGTGGATTTCATTGCTATGGGACATGGTGATACCCTTTCATACTTTTCACTATCGACGTACATGTACATCGTGTCTTTTGTGAATAACAGCCTCCTTCACTAACTGATAGCAAACTATCAGTTTGTATTATTGATCTGTCGGTGATAGGCCCGGGGTTAGGCCCTGGATGTTCGGTACACAAAACTATAGACAGAGCGTTATTATCTTAAAAATAAAAATTCATAAGCATTCAACAAAATATTTGAGGAACATACAAGGTTTACAGAATAAACAATGTCGGCGTAGTTTATTGATTCATCGTCTGCTAATACCAGTTGAGGTTCAAGTTAAATATTAAAACAATAGAAAAGGCATATCTTTCAAACTTAAAAAAGGTTTTGTTAATAAAAACGTGATCAATAATCACACAGGTTTCTTTCTGGTTAGGGTGTTGAATGTTCCCCCGAATATCCGATTCTGCCAGGGGTCTATTTTTGTATTGTTTGTTTAATGTGATATACATGTACGTCACGGTGAAAAAACCCACTACGGTTACCAATCCCATTGCCGATATTCCCATGTAATACTCCCCCTGACGCCTCGACAGCATCGACTCGTTTTGATGTTGGTGATGTCGGCTTCTTTCCCTGGGGAAGCACGAGATCCCAGTCGGAGTTGGTGTTCAAAAATGACCCATCAAACTGCCATTCTCCGGACGCTAGGCATAAATTCCATCTTGAAGTCGGTAGAAATGACCAATCAGAACGGTCCTTTCAGAGGACGAGACCCATGATAGAACTTGTTAAGATTGGTAAAACTGACCAATCAGAACACCCCTTTATGGGACGATAGCCATTGATTCCAACTTGAATTTGTTAAAGATGACCAATCAGAACGTCCTTTTGAAGTTCGGGGGACGATAGCCATAGATGGGCACTTGAGGTCGGTTACGGTGACCAATCAGAACAGTGCTTACAGAAAACGCGCAGAGATACAATATACGTTGTTTTTGGTTGTCATAAAAGCAGATAATCTCGCTTATCTATTTTTGGTGGTAGGTATGTTCTCCCAGAACAATTAACGAGATCGTTGTTACATCGTCAGGTCTGTTCTGCAGTCATCTAACCTTTGATAACCTTTGATCAAACAATACCTCGCTAAAATCAATGTATTTATCGTTTCGGGTGACGCGCTCACATGAGACTTGTTCAGCTCATTCTGACAAACACAATCCCATTTGCCCCTGGTTAGCATTCCATGGATATACCAAGTTAATAAGAGAATGATGCAAGTACTGTCAGTTTGGATGAGGCGATGAGTTTAGATCAACATATTTAGTGGGAATCACGTCAGAAGATGTTTACTTGAAACTTGATTTCTGAAAAAGAGGAGACACGGATATTAATTTATTTTTGGGATAAACGATGGGAAATCAATAAAAAACCTCTAAATATCTCCAGTCAGCAATTTTGCAGACTGTTGTTATGAAGACCCTTGCCCTGTGGGCCCTACATAACTCTGAACAACACTTCGATTTTCATTTAAGAAATAATGAAGTGATGCGACTGTTGAATGTCACCGCTTATTTTAGATTGATTTTGTGCAAGTTCTCCATATTTTTTGGTCCAGCCCAATGAAAACTAAGATGACAATAAAATGAACTACATACATTATCCCTTTGAACCAAAAATATGTAACGTTACTGAATAATTTAGAGCATCCTCTTGATTATTGGTGCTGGTTCATTTGGTTAGAGGAAGATTTCTCGAGGCTATATGGAAAAAGAGAACTCGGAGAACTCCCTATCGGAAATAGATAATGCTAAGATCACGAAATGGAAAGTAAGCAGAGTCGTAACCTTTTTACTTGACAATAATCACGTAGCCAGGAAATTTCCGCATCCTGGTATCAATGGCGAATATTAACAACGCACACATCCAGCAAAAAAAGTTTGATAAAAAATGCCCAGCTACTCCAATGAATGCTTCTCTCACAATAAGTACTAAATACCTAACGTGGTGCCCTGGCAGTCCCGCGGTGGCGCTCCGATGCGAATCGTCAGTCAGCGCCACCGATGGCAATGGAACCAGGTTACTAAATACTGAAATCTGATTGGTTCCTGTGCTGTGACTAGAGCTCCGATTGGTCAATGTTCGACCTCTTGATTATAACGCTTTCTTATAACAGGTGCGTTGATTGGTTCCTTGCTACAGGCTTTATGATTGGTTTCTTCAGAATGCATGCTGGATCTCGCAATCTGACAGTCGGCTGTCGACTGAAGGCGTCAGATCTGCCACTTCCCCCAAACTGCACCAGACACCAGTATAATGAGCAATAACCACAAATATTGGTTGATTAAATGGGTGTCTTGGATGATTCACATCCAATAAGATTTATATCCATCCTAACAGAATACGACAGTTGGTCACATTTTTTCATTGGAAGCCGTCATCGTGAATAGTACATTAAGAAAATAAACGATGAGTAGAGGTAAGCTTACCAAGTGAACTGCTTCATCAAACTCAAGGTTATTGTGGCATTTGTTGCAATTTTGTAGCGTCTCTAAGGAAATGTAGATCTGCCTGCACATCATTTGGTTGTACAGGTGTATTGGATCATTCGCATGGCGTTACCTGATGGGGATATCGGTACAATTCAATTTGTCGGTCAAAGCCGAACTGAAAGGCTGAATAATTCAAACCAATAAGCTTGATATGATCAGTCATGGTCGAAAGATGGACATGTCAAGATACTTCGCCCATGATACGTCCTATGGCAGCCTGCCTGCCTGCCACTTTTAAAATCTGTGATGCGATCTTGGAAATGGAAAACCCGTCGGATGTCGCTGAATGATCAACAAAGGGCTGTCAGATTGCCTGTGTATTGGTCTGCTACTGTAACCACCTGTTGCAAAGTACATGTACATTTCAGTTATAGAAATGTGCCGGTTCACCAAGGCCATTATAACTTTCCTCAAATGCGACATTCGACGGGATTTTCACTACATTTCGTTACTCTGGACACTTGTCCTGAGGGGTAGTCATGTGTGGGGGCCTTCAGCCCGAAATTCGCCCCAAAACGATCGAGTTGAACAATGAAAACGAGCTGAACTTGGTGTAATGAGATAAAGTATCGAAGCAGTAATTTCTTTCATACATTCATTATTAACTGCAGGCTGTGTATATTAAACCGTTTAGTGTATATTACACCAGTGACGAAATCCCTTGTTCATTTTATAGGATTGGATAAATCTGTTTAGCGGTGAATTCCGATAATATCGATCTACGGGGTAAATTATTAGAAGTTCGTGTGACAAGTTGCGTTAATTGTGGATAGCAGTCGTTTTCCGATGATCGCATCCGTTTTGTAAATATGCCGAGATCTGGAGAGCAATCCATTAGCGATGTCACCGGGGGATTTGGTCTCGTCGACCCGGGGGAACGTACCAATATCATTACTGTGGGACGTACGGCAAAATCTCAACTTTACGGTAGATTTCCCATGCACCCAATGGCCCATTCCCCATCCCCACGGGCAGGTCTTCCGCATATTCCTTCCTTTTGTGCGTCTGTCGTGGCATCGTCGCCCCCAAAGTCTACACAACCTCTCCCCTCCTCCCACTTGTTTCATTGAGGGAGTGGTACGACCGTAAATAACCTGAGATTCTCAGGAAACTGTGGAGGCGTCCTGAGGTAATCACCGGAAGCGATCTCTCCCTCCGTCACGAGATACAAACCGTGACGTAGCCTACTTTCCATTTAGATAGGATAGACGAATTTTAATCGTGCGTATCTGTGAGTCTTATAAATTTTTCAAACTTCAATCCATTGTTCATTGCTTGTTTTCCATTGTTTGCCCGTCCAGACAACACTAAGAAAATGGCGCCCGCCATGGAGGGGGACAGACCGAAATGTCACCCCGAGAAAACATTGTTGACCGAGGCCGCCGAGGTCAACAATG